>PVKS010018306.1:0-40326 GCA_004027875.1 Aplodontia rufa
GGGCAAAGGCTTTTCCCTTTCTGGAGGTTTTTTCAACCTCAGACTGTTTTCTTTTCTCTTGCGGTCATCCTTTTACACAGTTAAGAAAGTATGTCAGCTTAAAACGTTGTGGGTGGGGAGACTTCTACAACTTGTGGTCCCTTAAAACAACAAAGCTAATGGATCTGGAAGTTAGATAATTAAAAGAGCCGTATTAGTTCCTGATAACAGCCTTGTTGATTGAAAAAAGTAAAGGAGCGTGATGGAGGGAGGGAGCACAGGAAGCTGGGAAACTGTTTCACAAGTAGCATTGGAAATGCAAAAGTGGGTTGTTAAATCAAGTTGGTGGGCTGTGACCTGCATTTTGAAAAACTGGACAAGACTAAAACAGGATATTATAGGACAAATAACATAGAACAGATGTGTGTAGCTGTACACTGAGATGAAAAATATAATGCATTTCTTCCTATGCTTTGCAATTTTAAAAATACAAAAACTGTAAGGTAGTGGATGTCAGCTAAAGCCTAGAGTCTTAGTTCTGCGCTCCCGACTCCATCCAGGAGTCAGGATCCCACCTTCTCTGGGATCCAGTGACAATGAAAATGTGGTCCATGCCCTGACCACACTGTATGATGTGAAGTCGTCCACTCCTTGTCCAAGCCAGACGCTAAATGGAGCAGCAGAGCAGAGGGGTTAGTAGTCGTCGTCTTCTTCTTTCTTCTTCTTCCCCTTCCCCTTCCCCTTCCCATTTTTCTCCTCCTCCTCCTCCTCCTCTTCCTTTTTCTCCCTCCTCCTCCTCCTCTTCCTCATCCTCCTCCTCCTCCTCCTTCTTCTTCTTCTTTCTCTTCCTCCTCCTCTTCCTCCTCCTCCTCCTTCTTCTTCTTTTTCTTCTTCCTTCTCCTCCTCCTCCTCACCCCCTCCACCTCCACCTCCTCCTCTGTGGTGCTGGGGTTTGAACTTGCACATTCCAGGCAAGTGCTGCAACTCCTGAGCTCCAGCCCCTGGGGGGTAAATCTTAATGAAAACAATAAAAAGAACAGAAGAACGGAAATAAGAATAAGAAGAACAGAAACAGGAAGAAATGAGGACTTGGGGGTGTAGGCACTACAAACCCCATCGGGAGATAAAGCTTTGTTCTCCAGGATTCCCAGGCTATAAGGAATCCTTATACGACATGAATAAATCCAAGAAAGCAGAATCACTGAGAAACAATCTATTCACTGAGTAGAAATAAAATGATTACACATTATTCCCACATTTGCCAATAACTAGAATCCCAGTGTGGATTTTTCCCCAATATTTCAATTGACTAGCCACCAGGGTAGTGCAGTTCTAGTGACACCTATTTAATGTTGACAAACTGATTACTTGGCTGCAGTAGAAAAGGTTTTTCATTTTCTAGAAGGATATGAAATTGTGATTTTTTTGCATTGATATGATCTTTTATCTCAGATGTGAATGGAATCTTATTTCGGAGACTTCTGATATTTTTAGTACTTACAGTTTAATTTTTCACTGTGGAAAGACAGGGGGGAGAGAGAGCATTCGCCTCCCAGGCACTGGTTCCTTGGGGGAGTTCAGCCCATCATGACCAAGGTGACCCCTCACGTCCCACCCCATCCAGCTGCCCTTTAAGACTGAGCTAGCTGGGTGTCTGGAATTGCAACCCCAGCCTCGCCCTGCAGTGGGGCACAGGTGTACTTTGTCCCTTTCTGGGGTGGTAAGTGGTGGGGTTTACTGAAAAACTCAAGGGGGAGCAGGAAAAGCTCACCTCGTAGTCCATATCACCCGCCGTACCCCGTGGGTTCCATTGCTCCTGTGTTACCCTTTCCAGCTCCTCAAGCGTGCACAGCAAGAGCTCAGACGAAAGGTGAGCTTAGATCACAAGAGCCAAGGATCTGAATCTCTCCCTTGGCTCACCTGGGAGACCAGGGTTGAGCTGTGTTAAGGCGATGACTGTGTTCCTGGAAGATGCCTGGGTGTGGACAGGGGTAGTGGTACACTCAGAGCTCCCAGCTCTCTAGGTCCCCAAAACACTTCCATTGAGTGGTGAAGCCTCCAGCAATTCAGACCCAACACTCTGAAGCTCTTAGAGTCAGGGTCATCCCCATTAGCTCAGTTGAGTCTTCGTGGATTTGTCATCTGTAGAACAGCCCCTGTTCTAAGAGGGAAACCAGAGAGGAATTTTCCACTTCTTCATTTTCCAAACACGCCCTGGATCAATCAACCCAACAAGCATGTGTTGAAAGAAAGTTCATAACAGAGGCAGGATCTAGCTGACGAAAGATCAACTGTGACACAACAGGAAGCCTTCTGAGTCACGTCACGCCAGGGTGCCCACGGGGGTGGAGGCACTGAGGCCAAGCCCCCCTCAGCTCCCCAGATTGGACCGACAGTCTTTCAAGCACTTTCACCTGAATATTTTCATCTCAGTTGCTCTTGACCATATCTGCCTAGACCCTTTATTGGATGTGACTCAGTTTCTCCCCAGGTCTCACAGACAGAAGCACTGTGTTTGAAGCATGAGACTAAAGGAAGTGGGTTTTGGTGACACTCCATTATTACAAGGAACCTGGGACTCAGCACCTGCATTGCACTTTCTCTGTCACCTGATCGCTTTGGCAGCCCCATGCCCAAGTCACCTCTGCCCCTCAGATTGTCCCTGCAGTTTTAGGATTCACTTCCAAGGACAAAGATAAGACCCTATAGTTCTACATCTGTGTATCAGATCCAGCTGGTAGAACAGGAGAGAATTAATGGTGGTGTTCAACTTCAGAAAACCTGTGTTTTTATTCACTCATGGTTGAACACCTAACCCTTCCTTCTCAGGCACATTTGGACATGAGACTATCAACTGGAAAACAGATATTTTGAGCCATTTCCTGCCAATTTACATTTCAGTAATGAGGCTGGGCTAATTCAATTATTGTTATTTTGACTGCTTTGGATTCGTTCTATGGTGTTAAAAATTCATGGAAATTTTAGAAGATGAAGTGCTACAGCTGGTGATAATGAAATGGGAAAGGATGTGGGAATTGTCGAAAATGGCAAATACTTGGCCCGAGCCTTGCTCTTCTTGATCTTTAGCAGCTTGATTCCGTGTTCAGTTGAGACAAAAGATTAAAGAACATATACAAAATAGTGGAAAGGCACATTTTAAGGACATGCCTGGTGGATAAAATTGAGTGAGGTCAGTGGTTGAGTGGGAGAAATTTCAAACACCCATCCCTGCAAATCTCTATCGAGCTTCAGCCAATTCTTTGACGTGGGTAACTAACTTCTCCCTCTTAGGTAGAAAGCTATAAGGATTCCCCCTTTAATCATAGGGGATTTTTCTTTCTTTCTCTCTCAAAGATCTTATTGTACTATACTTACCCCTTTTTATGATAATCTGAATGGTATTTAAAGGAAGTACCTTACCACTTCTCTGCAGCATATGCAAAGTGCTTAATAATGGCACTGTGGGGCCATTATTAAGTAAAATAAAAATTACTTGAACAGCAACACTGTGATATAACAAGACTAGATCTGATAACTGAGATGGTTACTGACTGGTGGATAGCATATACAGCTCAGATACACTGTACAAAGGAAGGGCTCATGTCCTGGGTTGGGCAGGGCAAGATTTTGATACACTACTCAGAATGGCATTGTTTCAACTTTGTGAACTCCTTATTTCTGGAATTTTTCCATTTAATGTTTTCAAACTGCAGTTGACCATGGGTCACTGAAACCAAGGAAAGCAGAACTGCCCATAAGAAAGAGAATTACTACACAGCTGCTACCTCAAGGTCTTCTCAGCCAGTACCATCCCAAATGAAGAATGCCTCTAAACCACTGCTACAGATATTTTGGAGGGAAACGGGTTCTTCCAGGAAAATTGTCAAGCTTCATTAAAGTCATGCTAGGATAAAATGATGGTAAAAAGTGAACAACTCCCAAACCTTAACTCCTGCATAGGAGTTTGGAATCATAGTTGCTGAAGGTCTGAAAGACAATTGGTCATGGTCTGAGGAGGTGGGACTGACTTAAGGCTGGGGCAAGGGTCATCCTGTACTGTCCACCCCAACCTAGTCCTTAGAAGCCCAAGCTACAGATGGCACTATCGATAGCAGCTGCCTAATACAGGTTCTTCCTCCAAACACTACCTGGCTGAGTGGACACCACTGAAGAGGAGTCCTGGCACTCAGCCCTTTAGCATCTGCCTCCCAAAAATGTCCATCAAAACTCCTTGATCCCCCCACCCAAATCAAGACCAAGCAGTAAAGATAATAATCAGAGGTCCCATCAGGAAAGGAGCCTGGTGAACATCTTAGGCAATTAGGGAAGGCTGGGGTCCTCGTGTAAGTAGGACAGGACATCACCAGCAGATGGAGCTGCGTAGCCTGGGTAGCACTCCAGTGGAGCCCTCACAAGGAGGCCACAGGCCCCACAGATCCAGGTGTAGAGAACCCTGCCTTCCTGTGACTTTAAAGTAGTAGATTAGGAAGCTGCCTACTGTGAAACATTCAATGTCTATTGATGCTCCTTGCAAGGAACACTTTAATCTAAATATCATGATAGAGTTCTTTTAAGTACATCCAATCTGTGTCTAAAGGATGTCTGTTTATAATGCCCACACTGAACTTCCCACGTGGTCTTATCTGACTCATGCCATCACTAAATGAAGGAACTCAGAGAGGTGGATCAGCTTCTCAAAGTCTGCCCAGGAGTAATGTGAAGGTGGTAAGTTACAAACTCAAGTCCCTTTTCCTCTTAAAATCACCCAGCACACAAGCTCCAGGTCCCCAGATTCCGAAGAAGAAGCAGTGTGGACCCAGGCAGGAGGTAGACTTTGGTTAGCTCCAATGCCTCCTGCCAGGGGTTGGTCTCAGGTAAAATTGCCATAGGAATCAGAGATGAGCAGTTGAGATGTGGCCTCATCCATCAAACCTCTCTGTCTTAAATGTTAAATACCATATACACTTAAATGCTACTAGTTTGTTCACTAGACAAAAAGCAAAACAAAACAAAAACTTATAAGGCCAGCAAAGCCCCAACTGAATCAAGGGAAATCACTCTAAAGACATAATCATGTGTCTGCAATTCAGTTTTCAGATTCTTACAATATTATCCATGTAGCTCCAACCAGTGGTAAGTGCCATGGGCCTGAGGGCTGTGATTGCTCTGCTTGGGGAAAGGGCCACTTAAATTGCCAGTTATCTCCGGTTAGTCACGTCACTTCCTCAGGGCTCATCCTTGGTGATCTTTTTCATGTCACATCCCACATAGAAATACGTAAAGCATGCTGGCTGAACGGGTAAGGTCTGAGACTCTGGACACACCAGGAAGGAATGCAGGTACCTCCTTATCTGCGGTCTTGCTTTCCCAGGTTCCAGCTACTCTTGTTAACCCACGCTTGTGTCATCTCTCATCAGCCCAGGAAGCAGAACACAGAGAGATGTTTTGTAGCAGAAAGAGAAAGACCACATTAACTTTGTGTTTCTTACAGTAGAGTGCTACAATTGTTCTATTGTTAATCTCAGCTATTGCTGTTAATCTCTTACTGTTTCAAATTGACGCACCAAGCTTTTTCTTGAGTATGTATTATAGGAAGAAATAAGGTGTATATGGGGTTTAGGACTGTCTGCAGCTTCAAGCATCCTCTGGAACCTTACGCTGTATCCCTTGTAGATAAGAGGATACTGCGGCTCAGGAGACCTGTCATTCACGTGTAGCTCTGGGCTCAATGAATTGATCAAGTACCACTCAAATCCTCAGATTGAGTTTCTTCTTAATTACTTTTTAGGAAGACTCCAAATGATTTATTTACCCACACTGCTGATCACTGACTTTCTAGATCAAATCCTTAAAAATTCTGAGATCAGATCTCATACATACAGGGGGAAAAAAAAGGTTACAGCAGGCATCTTTACCCCCACACCCAGGCCTATGGACTTAATAGAAGTTTTTGCTAAAGACCTTAAAAACATAAGCTGACCTTCTGAAATTGTAGCTAAGACTATATGTTGTCTAGAGAGATAGCCATAGCCTTCATCAAATTATCAAAGGAGGGGATCACTGCTGTAGGATAACCCTTATCCATCTTCTCTTTTCTTTTCTTTTTTTTTAAGAAAAAGAGTTAATTTTTTTTTGTTTTGTTTTTCCTCCACTTGGTTGCATATGTGGTGCTGGGGATCAAACCCATATCCTTGCACATGCAGGGCAAGTTCTCTATAGCTGAGCCACCTTTCCAGCTCCCTTTATCCATCTTTAAAATATATGTCTGTTTTAGTCGGATTTTTCGTTTCTGTGACTAAAGGACCTGACAAGAGCAATTTTAAAGAGGAAAGATTTATTTAGGGCTCATGGTTTCTGAGGTCTTAGTTCACAGATGGCTGGCTCCATTCCTTAGGGCTGGGCGTGAGGCTGAAGGTCATGGTGGAAGAGTGTGGAAGAGGGAAGTGGCTCAAGGTATCACATCAGGAAGCACAGAGACTGTGCCCAAATACCTACCCCAAAGGCACCCCCCCAATGACCCACCTTCTCCAGCCTTCAGTTACCACCTAACAGGGGATTAACTCAAGGATGAGCTCTTCTAACCCAATCATTTCACCTCTCAGCATTTTTGCATTGTCTCATATTGAGCTTTTGGGGGGGCACCTTTCATCCAAGCCATAAAACATGTCTACATTTTTACAAATCCAAGAGCAAAGCAGTGGCCTGGTAATAAGCATTCAAAGATGTACAATGGTAGAACTCTTATGCAGGCTGCAAAATATATTTTAATAAAAGTAATTTTAAAATGCACTGATAAAATCCATTAAGATTATTACATGGTAATACATCCTGAATACTTTCAGACAAAAAGAAACTTCAGGTACATACTAAAGAGAGAGAAGGTTTTTTGACCTAAAAGTAAAATTCTGGAAGCAAAGAATTCACCAACAGGACTGGTCTCCCATAAGTCAGAGATTTGCAGAAAATATTTTTTCTTCTGATGTCTGTTGGATTTCTTTTCTGCTGATTGGCCTCAATTGATGTCTTGAGAATGCCGTCATCATGAATGAGTAATCACTGGAGAATTCATTTCCTAAAATCCACAGGCATGCCAACAGCCCCTTAGAGAAGACACAATCTGGCCCCCATTTCCTGACGTGGCCACTGCATCTACTTCCCTGCATATTTTGGAGGGAAATGACTGGGAAGAAAAGGGGCGTCCCAAATCAGAACAAGGGGGATTTCCCCAAATTCTCAACAGAGCATGAGCTGGTGACCACTCAGAGTCTGGACTAGAGTCCAGATTTTACAATCCAGAGGTCAAATGGATTGAGATGATGACCCCTGCTCCAAGGTGGATGCCTGCTGCGCCCAGGTTCCAAGCCAAGCACTGTAATATGGGCTCCACATAAAGGACAGAGTGCCTTCGGCCAGCCCACAGTCTCCAGCTTCTCCAGAACTTCAGTAACCTCCCAGGGCAGACTAAGAGAAGAAAAGAGCCAAGGAGGTAGCGCACACCTGTAATCCCAGTGGCTCAGGAGGCTGAGGCAGGAGGACCGCCGGGTCAAAGCCAGCCTCAGCAACTTAGCGAGACCCTGAGCAACTTAGTGAGACCCTGTCTCCAAATAAAAAATATAAAAAGAGCTGGGGATGTGGCTCAGTGGTTAAGCAACACTGGGTTTAATCCCTGGTACCAAAAAAAAAAAAAAAAGATAAAGAGGAGGTGCAACAGGAAAAATAGCTTATTGTACCTCAAATCCTCCATGAGGAATTGCCACGTTGGAGAGGGAAAAAGAGAAGCAAAGAAATTACAAACATCCTATTAGAAGGATCCTTGATGAGCTTATTACCTTTGAGATCTGTGCAGAATCGGAGTCTACGCTCTCCTCCCATGGTACCCCTCTAGTAGGAAACACATTCAAAGAAAGAAAAGAAGAGAAGCAGGCACTGTGTACTCTAAGGATGAACCTTGAGCACACAATGCTCCATGAAACAAACCAGTCACACCAAGGAAAATACACTTTTTAAGAAGTAGGCATGAAATAACGAATACTGAGGGGCTGGAGAGGTGGCTCAGCGGTTACGGCGCTTGCCCGGTGTGCGTGAGGATGCGAGTTCAAACCCCAGCACCATGTATGCAACTAAGTGTTGGAGCAACAAAAGCCACATGAAAACCTAAATAAAAATTGATCCTCTCTCCTCTCTCTCTCTCTCTTTCTCTCTCACTGTCCCTCTCTCTTTTTAAACAAAAAAAAATTTTTTTAAATAATGATTACTGAGTGAAGGCTTAATGCCAGTTCACCTGGAGACAGGAATTGTTAAAAGATCAGGGTGGACTCCTTAACACCTGAGTCCACCAGACACTCCAGGGGCCCAGGACTGCGGGGCCCTGCTCCCTCCTGGCCACTCCTGTTCTCCCTCCACTTGGGACCTCTGTTCTCCTCGCAGCTCACTGCCCCCTCCACTGGGGCCTGGCCTCTCCTCCTGCTCCTGGAGGAACTCCCTTCCAGCCCCAACTGGCTCCTCCTTAAACATAGGCCACTATTTAAGTCTCCATATCATCAAACACTGCTCAAAAGAGTTCGACTATGGCTAGTTTCCTCAAGTTAGGGTTTTGGAAAGTACTGACAAGGCTTGACACATAATTTTAGTATTCAAAATTCTTGGTGAATTATTAAATCTGAAATTGATGTATGACGAGAGTATGCTCACTAATCGAAAGCATATGTTGCTTTCCTTAGACCACAACTACTCTGCCTCTTTGTGATGACTCTGTCTCTCATATGCTGCTCAGAGCTCTGGTGAACACAGATGTCCAAAAGGAGAAGTCAAAAAATTTGTACTTTTTGGCAGGTGCGCTGGCACACACCTGTAATCCCAGCAACTTGGGAGGCTGAAGCAGGAGGATTGGAAGTTCAAAGCCAATCTCCATAATTTAGAGAGACCCTCAAAATTAAAAAAATTTTAAAAAAAAGAGCCAGGGATGAGGCTCAGTGGTTCAATGCCCCTTGGGTTCAATCTCTGGTACCAAAAAAGGAAACAAAAAAAAAAAAAGAAAGAAAGAAAGAAAGAAATTCTTACTTCTTTTGGATTGGCAGGTGAAGTTTTTCAAAGCAAAGCCCAGGGCATCTTGGGTGGGTGTCTACAGGACAATCACCAAGGTTTCCCACTGGCCTAGGTGACCTCTACGTGCCTTCCAGGGACACCATGCTAAAACTACGGCTATAGCTGTTTAAGGGCACTGGAGGAGCGAGTGCATCAGCCCTCTGCATCCCATTCCCAAGGGGCCACAATGCATATCCACCCTGCTCAGCAGGAGCTCATGAGTCTCCAGATGTTATTAAGTTAACGGATGTTCTAGAGATGTGATGTCCTTCCCTAAAGAATCAACTCTAATCAAAACAAGCCAGCAAGCACGTACACAAGAGCAGGCTTTGGGGGCAGACAGCCAAATGAAATGCATCCTTGTCCAGCTGTGAGCCACCGCAAGGGGACGAGTTCATCAGCGGGTGATGAGCCCCATGTGGGTCTCCACTGGCCTGCCTGGCGGTCGCAGGGTGCGCCCTTCAGAAACTGGACTGGAAGGTGGCAGGGACCTTTTGGGTGGCATGTGGTATCTCACTCTTTTCCAGAACTTGGTCTTGGCACACCGTGACCGCTCTGTGAAGTCCCCGCTCCACTGGATGGCCCCATGTTTCTGTCGCATGTACTGAATTGACTCTGGCATGGTGGTATAGTCCTCGATTTTCTCCAGTTCAATCAGAATGACCTTCATCCCAACCTGGATGAGGGCGTTATAGACTGCGATCTGCTCCTCCGACATGTTCTTTAACAGGCCAAAGCTCGGCGACTGGGGGACTAGGATGAGGATCAGCCTCCTGCACAACTTAATGTTTTCATCAATGACGTTGGCCACAGCTGGAAATAAAGAAGGAAGACTCAGAAGATCTCAAGATTAAAACAGCCTGGGTCGTCATGCTATGGACAATATTCGAAATGGGCACCAAGGAGAGAAAACAGACTTGAAAATCAACATGATCCAGGCAGGAGTGGGCAAAAAATCTCTTACCACTTATCAACTCCTCATTGAAGCATTCCTCGGCTTCTCTGAAGAACTGGTCTTCTCTGGTCATGAATCACTTGTTTTATGCTTTGTTTGGGGAAATCTGCTTCTATGTCCCCAACCAACAAGAATGTCATCATGCCTAACTTTTTATCCCCAAAATAACTGAAGGTGGTCTGTTATATATTAGATAACACATTTTTTAAAGAATAAATTTTAAAAGGACAGGAAAAATGTACTTAGTTTAAATGGTGTATTAATCTAGCATTTATGTCTCTCTCTTGTTCTTTACATTCATTCATTCATTCATTCATTCATTTATATCAAAGATTGAACACAGGGGTGCTTAACCACTGAGCCACATCTCCAGCCCTTTCTTTTCTTTTCTTTCTTTTTTTAAGATTAAGTTGCTTACAGCCTTGCTAAGTTGCTGAGGCTGGCTTTGAATTTGCAATCCTCTTGCCCCAGCCTCCTGAGCCGCTGAGATAACAGGTGTGCCCCACCACACCCAGACTTTACAGCTATCTAAATAATCAGAATTTTTAGGACTAATTTGGAAACCAAAAACACCTCCGGATGACTGCTTAGGAAGGGGAGGAGAGGGTTCTCTAAATGCCCAGCTCTGCAGATATTCTTTGACCTGTAATAGTCTCCCGTGGGGTATAAGTGTAGACTGTCACCTCTCCAAGGACACCTTCTTTGTGTTTGGCTTCTCTGTTGTGTTTCTAGCACCTGAACCAGTACCCAAAGGGTGGAACTGCTCCACAATTAACTCAATAGCTAACTGAATGAAATTCCCTAGTGAACCAAAAGGACTTTAGACTTCAGATGGTTTGTTGCACAGCCTTCAAAGAAAGAGAGCGAAGGGGATGAGAGGGACCTTGTGTGTCACCTGTCCACTACATACTGCGCTCCACACTGGACCCTGCTCAGGTTAGTTCTCCTAGCTGTGTCACTGAAACATCATATCCCCGTTTTACAAATGAGACAAGCAAGGTTCAGATGTTGAACGAATTGCCCCAAACCCCATGCCAATCAAATGGGAGAAGAAAATCAAAAGCTTCCATTTCATGTGGGTAGAGGAGCACTGTGGGATTGAGGTTTATAAATCAGCCCTAACCTTACCTGATTTACATATTTAAACCAATGGGAAACCTTAAAAGTTAGTTTCAATTAAAGGAGGGCCGGTGACCATTTCCTCTTTTCAGTGTTTTAACCAAGATCATGTTACCGTTCACCTGCTCATGCGAACAGGTTAGCTACATCCTGGCTCCAAAGAGAGACTCACAGTGCTCCAACTAGGCGTCCCAGACATTGTGGCATGTGATGACCCTAATGAGGGAAGAGAGCTTCTTCTACCTGCCTGAGCTTGGGAGCTGATGGGGCCAGAAGGTCTGGTCGTAGTCATCCCAGGCTCCCAGGGGAAGGTGAGCAGACAGCCACCATTGTAACATGGAGGCAGAGAAAGTTTCCCTTTCTTCCCCCCCTCCCCATTTACTGTTTGGTTCCTCACTTAAAGCGCACCTTGTCCAGGGAACTCATCTCTGCCAAATATGAATAACTTGTATCTGCACTGCCTCTCCAGCACCTCGGGCAGGAGCTCCAACACCAGCATGTCCACATCACGCCTCTGGCTTTCCTTCTGAGGCTTGGGGTATAAGACATAGGCATCATACAGCTTCCCATCTGAAAAGGAAAGGGGAGAAACTCAAGGAACGACCCCTACCAAATTCCCCTTAGTGAACAAAGCTTACCCCGGAGTTGCTGCCATGAAGCCCTCTGGTCTTGGATTCAGTGACTTCTCTGTGCCCAGCCACTGACTTGGCTGAGCCAGGCAACCACATCCCACCCTCACAATGGACCTTCAAGGGATGTGGTCCCATCCCCACTATGTGAGAATGAAGCCGAGGTAGGACATGTGACTTCATTTCTGCAGTTCCTCATTGCAGCCCACGTCTTCTGGTTCTAAGGATACTGCTGGCTATCACAGGGCTGAAAACAGTTCGGAGCCTGAGACTCCACCACTATCACCCTCAGTGCTTCCTGTCCTAACTGCACCAGGAAAAATGGGCCAAATTCTTCTTGATTTAGACCCTCCAGAAAATTGTGCCACTGCAGTTTTGCAGGGTGGCACTGCAGTACCATCAAGCCTTGGAGTAGATTCTGTGGCTTTTCCTTGCAGTGCCAAGAAGCCCAACAAACAGCCCAGGTCACCATCATGAGAATGAGCAAGTATTTACAGAATAACGAGACTGTTCCTCTGCTCCCAGTGCAAAAAGCAACAAGACACACAATCTAACTGGGGAAAGCACTGACATACACAGAAGCGTACCAGCCTAAGGCACTGCAAGATGACAACAGCTAAATGAACACAAGAGAAACAAAGAAAGGAAATGTCCCCATGCTCTGCAGTTCTTGAAAAAACATTCACAAAGGACATGCAACAGGGAGGGTGGAGCACAAGCAGGCATGAAGAGGAGCGTCCTAAGTGTGAGAGGGGGAACTCTATTCAGGAATGAGACAGCAACCTGAGCAGGGCTAGAGGGTGTGCGTGGGAGAAGGGCGAGTTGCACCCAGCCACACCATCTCATTGGAAAATGTAATTTCAGGCTGTTTGGAAATTCAAAGCCAATGTAATGGGTATCAGGAAGGCAGCTCTTTTCTTTTCCCTTTTCATGGGAGTTTGATTTACAGACTTGGAGAAAAGAGTGGTTCAGACATTAACAAGTAGAATCAAAAGCTTATATTCCTCTAGTTTTTGTGTAGACAGCAGCAGTTAAAATGTACACTATTTTAGGTTGTATATTGCCTTGTCTCATTCCAATGATTTTCTCACCAACCACTGCTGTCCTCCAGGCCTCCACCTGCCATTCTTGATCATCCTGTGGAGAATGACAACAGCTGTGTGCATGCACACCAGGGCACAGACTGCAGTCATGCAAACACATGCATATGCTTACATGCAGTCATATGCATGCACACACATGCATACTGTCATATGCATGCACACATACGCATGCATGCAATCATATGCATGCACTCGCATATGCACATGTGCAGTCATATGCATGCAAGCCCACGATGCAACTGTGCATTGCACACACACACACTCTTTTCTGCTTCCTCACCCTCTGCCATGGAGGGAGAGCTGTGGGATAATGGGGACTCTGGCTCCCTGCTCTATCTCCAGCACTAGGTTTAGGACACTGCTCAGAGGAGGTCCCAATTAGTATAGAAAGTCTGAATACAGCTCTATTTTGCAAAGGGTTAATCAGGTTACATTTATGTTGGGGACAGGGAGGGTTCTAGTTTAAAGGAAGGAATCACGGAACACACGTTAAGGGGAGGATTAATTTGCATGGCCAGTTTCCAACACCATTAAACTTTCTGTGAAATCTTAAAGGTCGCTAGACTAGACCAGCACTCCAAGAAGTAGATATTTTTCAGTTTAACTGTAGCATCCCATACGCAACTTTCTTTCTTTCTTTTCAAGAGAGAGGGACAGTGAGAGCGAGACAGAGAAAGAGAGAATCGATTTTATTTAGTTTTTCATGTGGGTTTCGTTGCTCTGACCCTTCATTGTGTACATGGTGCTGGGGTTTGAGCTCGCATCCGTGCGCGTGTAACTGCTGAGCCACCGCTCCATTTCCCCACACTAGGCTTTGGAAAGCTGCAGGATTTTTATAAAGGAAGAGAAAAAATTGAAGGAGAAAAAAATAAAAAGAGATTGCATTAAGTTTTTATGTTTCTCAATTTTTTAGGAAGGAATTAAATTTTCCCATTTGAAATTTCGGTAATATTTATTCTTCTGTCTTTTGTGTTGGTGTTCCTCTCCACCCAGAGAACAGCCTTCCCCAAATACTCTCCACCTCTGGTCTCTTCACTACAGCCAGCACTCAGCTTTGTCACCCCTCTGTCCCAGGAGCTGCCCCTGGATTCTCCCTCCTCTTACTCTGGCACCCCCCCCACCCCCCCACCCCCACACACACTGCCTCTAATTTAAATACAAAAAATGAACCACTTTGCTAAGCATCCCCTCTTTTCATAAGACTGCCTGTTTCTAAACAAGCCACCTGAGGATACAGGTCCTTTCAAACTCAGAAATAGAAGCTATTTGGGTCACAAGAATTCACACAGCCTTTTTTTTTTTTTTTTTTAAAGAGAGAGGGACAGTTAGAGAGACAGAGAAAGAGAGAAACAACTTTATTTAGTTTTTCACATGGCCTTAGTTGCTCCAACACTTAGTTGTGTACGTGGTGCTGGGGTTTGAACCGGGGTCCTTGTGCTTGCCAGGCAAGCGCCGAAACCGCTGAGCCACCACTCCAGGCCCTCACAGAGCCTTTTAAAAACACAAAATACAAAAAGGCCCAACATTTTGTTGATTCTTTTTTCTTTCTAAAATTGTTTTTCTTTTTACAGTGCTGAGGATGGAATCCTGAATTTCTTGCATGCTAGACACATGCTCGACCCCAAAACAAAGTCCCTAGCCCTCTGAGTAGTGCTTTTGGACAAAAATATTCCTTGCGGGCTTTTTTTAAAAATGCAGTGGGTTTTCATCACTTTCAAATGACCAATTCATAATTTACTGACCAATATAGTATAAGATCATGCAGGAAACTGTATAAATGAGGCCCCAGGCATCCTGGAGCTGAGACAGGCTGTCCCACCGTGAATGTCCACATTCCTGGCCCACCGAACCCAGAAGCACAATTGTGGATGTTTTATGCCATGAAGTTTTGAGGTAATTTGTTCCCAGCCATAACAACTGGAATAGCAAATAACAGTAGATTGAATGCCTCCCATTTCACCAAGAAAATTCCAGAAATGTAGACTTCCTGGTGAGCATTCTAAGGAAACCAGGCCTTGTGGACACACACATAGCCCTGTACTGGGGAGGTGACAGTTTATCCTGGCCAAACCCCTTGCATTTTCTGAGATTCAAACCAACCTTCAATAGGAAAGCATCTGCACCTACTCTAATTGGTTATATGCACAACATATAAAAATTCCATTTGTATAAATTAGAATTTATGAAAGTCGGTCTAAAGTTTATTTAATTCTCCACTTTCTCTCAATATGATATTGTCAAATTTTAGATCTGATTAACCCAGAGCAAGAAAACGAAATGAAACAATCAGACAGGTTCATTGTAGCCCTGATCTAAATAAATGGCTTTTACCCTTTAGTAAACTGCAGAAGATTTGGTGTGTTCAGCGCCAACATGCATAGAAATCACTAGAAGAGAAGGCACCTAAAACATGTGAGTCCATTTACCACAGGAATGCTGCAGACAGGGTTCTTATATCACATCCTTTAAAATGAGGACTCCTCACAATAAATCTCCCTTAGGAATGATCCCCAGAAAATGCCATGCTGTCTCCTGCCCACTGGATAGAGTTCTCTGACTTCAGCCAGGCCTGCAAATGACTCATACTAACGCCATGAGTTCTAGTTACCTAACTATTCACCAAGTCACAAAACTTGATGAACCCATGGCTCAGCGGTTACCATGCTTGCCTGGCATGCACAAGGACCTGGGTTCAAACCCAGCACCACACACACAAGGAGGTGTCGGAGCAATGAAAGCCACATGAAAAACTAAATAATATTGATTCTTTCTCTCTCTCTCTCTCTCTCTCACTTCCCTCTCTCTCTTTGGGGGGAAAAAACTTGATGAACCCAGTTGAAGTAAACAACTTATTTTAAGAAGAACCTGATTTCTCTATCACTTATATCTGCCATCCATTACTCTATGTTCCAGGATAACTTAGAAAAAAATCCTCAAGGGGAACAAAGCTGTAAACAGATCTGGACTAATGTCAGAGTCCATCACCGGCTCATTGTGAAAGCCAACACTTGAAGAGTTATTCACAAGGAAGTTTTTAGAGATCATGGAGTAGGCAGTTTAATCACAAAATGCACACATTCTTTCTGGAATTTAAAAAGTATTAAAAAGGACCATTGGCTGCCTGTCAGCTCTGGGCTCCAAATCCTCAGCCCATTCACGGGTCTTGGGGAACTTGGGCTACTGCCAGGTTCAGTAGAGGGTGGGGCCCTCTGAGGCTCTTCTGCTCAGCCCTCCCTGCTTGGCATGAGTCACTATTCCTTTTTTCTCTTCCTGTTAACCTTAATCTCACTAACAGGCAGCTTCACCATGTACTCTGCACAATACCAATAACTCACGGCCACAGTCATGCTCCTGTGAGTCAGAAAGGGGCAAACACCAAGGGGTCAAAAGAGCTAGACCTTCCAGAAAGACCACGTAAGAGATGCAATTCTTTGTTAGTCAAAAGCAGAAAGCAATTGAACCACTCATGTCTGCGTCAGAAAAAGTAAGTGGTGGTGGACTCAAGCCTCTTCTCAAACAAGGGCTTAGAGCAAACTCTGCACCGACTGTGGCAGAAACATACACAGACTAGCTGCAGCCCTAGGAGCACTTCACGTTGCTTTGGACCTGCAAGGTCAGGGAACAGCTGCATTCACCATCAATCAGGAGGTCAATACTTTGACCATTGCTTGTTGTTGCTTTATTTCATCTACTCCTTTGGTACTGGGGACCGAACCCAGTATCTCGCACATACTAAGCACATGCTCCACCACTGAGCTGCACCTCCAGCCCCTGTGTGCCAATTTCTAATTCTGATTTTTCACGTAGAATGTAGTCCGGGTGAGGACATCTGCATTTCATCCATTCTGGGGACAGTAACTCGTGCCAGCATGCAGCCACTGGGAGTACACGATGATGCTCCTCTGTGAAGTAACTACTTATAACATGCGCTCAGACACCCGCTGTCCTCTCCCTCCTGCTCTGCTCAGCGCTGCAGATCTCTGGAATGCAAAGGTTTAAACTTGCACATTCCCATGCATGTCAACTGTGCGGATTTCTTTTGGTTTTGTAGTATTTTTTCCAACAATTAAGGGACAATGAAGCAGATTTTTGCCTTTTTTTTTTCCAAAGCCTTAACAGATCACCTCTATTCTGAGACTAAAGACAGAGAGAGAGAAAGAAAGAAGAGAGGGAGTGAGAGAAAGAGAGCAATAGGCAATCACAACCATGCTGTCCCTCAGAGGTTCAGGGTCACGCTGAGGCATTTGTTTGTCAAGCAGCACCGGCAGGAAATGAGCACCACACATTAGGACCCCAGAGCAGGTTGGTAATTGGTAGCTGGTTTTGACCTCAAAGCTAGCAAAGGAGCCTCTGTGCCTGGAGGCCACTGATGGACACTGTCTCAGCTCAGTGATTCTGCAGCACTGCATGAGGCTGGATCTGATCCTTCCCTCCTGTTCCTCCCCCTCCCTCCTGCCTGCCTTTTCCTTGTTTCTTTGTTTCCTTTATTCCTCCCTCCTCCTTCCCTTTCCTTCTTTCCTTCCATTTTTTGACCTTCTTTCCCTTATTCCTATTATTGAAAAAAAAGAAAAATAAATAAAATCTTTCTAGTTCCATTATCTTTCTAATTCCACGCAGGGAGTAAACGGAGAGCTCAAATTCGAACTCAAGTCCAACCTCTCCAGCTCTGAGAGTTGGAGACTGGAACCCGCTCAGGTATCAAGTACCTAGACAGTACACAGCACCTCACTCCCCATGGCAAAACAGCACTTGGGTCTTCACCGTGCTGAGGACACATTGTGGAAGGAGAGTACTTTGCTCCTGGAGGCATTTTTCCTCCTTTGACAACATCAGTGAATGTGAGAACCATGGTCACATGGTTGCAGCTGGACCCAGGCCACCATCTGTCCCTGCCAGCAAGCACTTCCTCAGGCACTGTGAGCCTGCTGACCTACCCCATTTGACAAATGATGCTTGTAGCCATGGATGAATCATTCCACTGAAGCACTAGGAGCTCCGGGGAGTTCTAAATTTGCCAACAGCATGAAAATCAAGTCTGTGAAACGTGACAAAGTACTTTTGAAATGGTTGTGCAGATAAGCAGATACCAAGTTTAAGGCATTTTTTTTTCCCCAGAGAATCCACACTTACCTTCCATGGTCTCAGAAGAGAAGGCACCTCGATACCAAAGCACAATGTCGATCTTAAAGTAATTGTAGGTGCACAGAACAGAGGCAACCAAAACCACCAAGGTGACAAGCCCTCCAATCAAGTACGCTCGAAAGTCGGGAGCTACAAATGACAGAAAAATAACATAATACGGAAAGTTAATTGTACCTTTCACTCAGACAGATCACATTGCACATTCCAAATGCAAACACACTCCATATCCATGAGGGCACTCCTAAATATTTCTCTAAAGTTAAATAACAGGTCCATCTGTGGTGGCACATGCCTGTAATCCCAGCAGCTCGGGAGGCTGAGGCAGGAGAATGGCAATTTGGAGGCCAGCCTCAGCAACTTAGCAAGACCCTGTCTTTTATGTTTGTTTGCTTCAAAAAGAAGGACAGTGAAAGGAGGGAGAGAGATAGAGAGAAGCAATTTTTATTTAGTTTTTCATGTGACTTTCAGTCCTCTGACACTTCGTTGTGTATGTGGTGCTGGGGTTTGAACTTGTGTACTTGTGCATACCAGGCAAGCACTGTAACCACTGTGCCACTGCTCCAGCCCCAAGACCCAGTCTTAAAATAAAAAATATAAAATAAAAAGGGCTGGGAATGTGGCTCAGTGGTTAAGCACCCCTGGATTCAATCCCTGGTATCAAAAATAATAAAAAAATCAACAAAAATTAAATAACAGGTATGGGAATAGAATGATCTGGACCATGAATTGTATGAAGCAAATGGGCTCTTGGGAACTGGGAGGAGAAAACTCTGCGAACAGTAGTTACCAATACTAGGAGCATCGCAGTTCCCACGGCATGAGAACTGCTTTCAAAACACACATGTCCAGGTTCTACTTGGTCAACGTGAGCCCCTCCAGTGGTTTATTTGAAATGTTCCTATGGCACAGTCTTGATTACAATCCTAGTACATTGTTCCTCAGCCACTTCGAGCTGAGGAGTGAGACTCCTGGGGCTCCCCGGAAGCCATCTGGGCTAACTGCACACTGTGCAAGGACCAAGCCCTCATCCAGCCTCCAGGTGCCATCAGCCTTCTGGCCCGATGCCTGCTTGAGAGACAGTGTCTGAGAGGGTGTTCCCAGTGGACTCTGCTTCGTGACAAAGGATGAGGGCCAGCAGTGGGCAGAGCTGACCAAGGGCAGAGCCAGTTCCTCTGGAAGCCCAAGCCCTGGAAGCGAGCCCCACACACGCAAAGAAGAAAAGCAATTCTCCACCTCACCACAGCCAACCTGGGCCACCAAAGAAGGAGTCTTGAGGAAAGAGGGAATTAGGAAAGAGGGTAGACAGGAGCAATGCTCTGAAATTCTTAAGTTCATCATTCACCGCATTCAGGAGTGTGAATTTCCTCTGCTCTATGAATGCACTGAAAGATGGTGACATGAGAATTAGGACATCAATGAGCAAGTTCAAAGGGAGTAAGGAGTTTGCAACAGAAATAAATAGTAAACTCACTGCTAGAATACCGGATGCCCTGTCAAAAATGATATTTGTCATTTGAGTCCTGTGGCCACCATCAGCCTTCAACTGATCAGGTAGATGAGGACAAGTGATTACAAGAAATTTATGGAAGGGAAAGATAATCTAAACAATGTTTTGGTGACTCTGTTTCAGACAAATGCAGTAAGATTCAAATCTGGAGGTGTCCTCAGCAAAAATAAGGAAGTTTGATGGAGAAGTTATAACCTTGAATTTGTCCCAAAGAAAACCACCAAGAAGCCTGTATTTAAGAGGGTGAGGTTCCTAAGAACTCAGGGAAAACAAAACAATACGCACCTGAACAAAAAATACATGGCACGTGAGCTGTGAAATCATCGTTGGTTAGAATGAAGATGAATTTAGTAAACAAGGGCTTCTTTTTTTAAAATGATTTTTTTTCAGAAATGCATCAGTTTTTTTCCCATTTTTTTAAGAGAGAGGAATAGTAAGAGAGAATCAATTTTATATAGTTTTTCATGTGGCTTCATTGCTCCAAGGCCTCATGTGGTGCTGGGGTTTGAACTCGGGTACTCGTGCATGGCAGGCAAGTGCCTTAACCGCTGAGCCACCACTTCAGCCCCAACTAGGGCTTCTTAACCTGCCTAAAAGAAAGGGACAAAGGACCACTCCCTCCTGCCACATGATTGACAGGTAACAGCATTAGTTCCTCTGAGCCTGGGATCCTTCTAAACACAGTGTTTCTGCGTGGTCCATACTGACAAGTTAATGCTGGCATGGAAAACTATGTTGGCCAGATTCAGGCGAGGTTACTAAATAATGAAATCAAACTCCTAGACTGAGGCAGATTTAAGTGGTAACTTCACGTCTCATGGCATGTCCAAGGCATCTAATTATTTCTTCTCCTCTTTGGGGCTGATCATAAGTCCCTCTCTCTGACCTATGTCAGTCTATATTTGTGCTGGAAGCTACTGAGGAGCCAGAGGGGATGAGATGTCTACAGGTTCTGCCCAGCTCCCTGTTTGAAAATCAATTCAGTCCTCATTGGCTTCAAAATCACCTCCTCCATCAAAATATGGGGCCCACAAAGGACCTGCCTTTTCTCTGATCTAACTCTATTTTGCAGGGTAGACAAAGAGACAACAGTAAGTCAGTGGCAAGAGGTAGATGGAGTGACCAGAATGCCAAGTCGGGGAGTGTCACTTTCTTCCCAGAGGGAATAAGATGGCACTAATGCCCAGCCAAGGGAGTGGCAGACCCTTGGAGAAGGTGACTACAAGAGTCATTAGAAGATAGCGGACCAGAGAAAGCTCTCAAGGTGAGCAAGCCACTGATAAAATTAACATAATCATCCAACTAGTACAATCTTGGCTAGAATGAGGATAGTACTATGAAAAACAAACATAATTTTTTAGGACTCGCTCAACGTCAGGCTCTGTGCTCAGTTTGCAAAGTTACCTCATTTGATTCTCTCAAACACTGCAGTGGAGGACAGGAGTATGGACTGGTCCAGTTGCATGGGGAAACAATGTGACATTGTATAAAAAAGCCACTAACAGACTCTCGTTAGGCAACCTTACTCCTACTACGGTACCATAGAAGAATGTCTTTCCAGGACACACATGCTGAAAGTGTCATATCAGCATTATTTATTAATAGTCCAAACTGGAAACAGCTCAAATAGCCATGAATTTACAGTCAAATGAATAAATGTTGATCTAGCTGCCAAAGGAGGGGGCAGCAAGGTAAAAATCCACTTATGATGGACTTCAAAAACCCCCAAAGATACCATAGAGAGATGAGTGCCCAAGACCTAGTGGAAAATAAGTGGGTGGTGGAGACAGAGGAGCCCAAGGCTCCTCCCACCTGGTGCAATCCAAGAGGGTTCCTCATGGGTGGAGGGACAGGTATGCCCACTCAGTGTGAACGCTGCTGGAGACAGAGGGATATTGGCCTCCTGGTCACAGGAGGGGGACAGAATGGGCAAGCTGTTGTGGACACGTCCCTATTTTGCCCACTACTCTAAGGGAGGGACATTATGGACACACAAAGCGTCAGGAGCTTGGCAAAAGCAGGTGCACATCTGCTAGTTTTATACAACAGCCTCTAAGTTTTATGTTCACTTCTAGAAAAAGTTAACATCTGGCAGGGATTTAGCTAGATGCGCATGAACAAACACAGCTGTAACTGATTATTAAGGGGCACTGGCCATTCAAGTACACTGTCTTGCATGAGCTAGCCACACAAACACACACGCACGCGCACACACACACATGCACAAACGAGATATAAATTGAGGTAAGAAAATAAAAACTGTCTTGGTAAACCACACAGCATTTCACAGGGTATCTCAGACACTTCCCTTGATAGATTATCAATTTAGTTAATCTCCAGGCTCTGATTTCACCCTCAATATCTTTTCTCTGGCTTTCTGACCTCCAGTGGACAATTTAAAATATCTGAAATTTTCTTACACCCTTGATGTTGGGAGCACTCCTGCTCAAATATCAGAATCACAGATAAGTTATCAAAGTTGCATGCTATAAGAAAAAAAAATCTATGTTTTATTTGCATATAATTTGCATAACAAATTATAATAATCTGAAAGCTAAAAATCACCAGGAAAAGGTTATATAAGTGAAACAATTAGGCTTAATAAAGGAAGACTCTGTTTGCTAGGATTTGAATGCATAAAATCTCGAAGTATATGTGAACACACATTTCCCAGCCTTACTCCATGCAGGTTAGGAGACCTCTCCCCCAGGTGTCAAGTCCAAGTTCTCTACTTAATTCCACCCCCTTGCGGCACCTCCAAGCCCATGATGCCCCACCCTTTCAGATGCATTTCCTGGACAGCATTTTGCACAGGGTGGGCAGCATGCGACACATGGGACATTACCTGGGAGCGTTAACATAAAGTAGGCTGCGGACACTCCGGCATGACACATGAACAGAAGACCATAATCCTCCATTTTCACTTCTAAGAAGGTTATGTTTACTGTATAAAAAATGTGCTTTGGAAAAGAAACATTGGTTCTGTGAAAGAAGACAATTGGTCATTAACACATGGGTCATATTTACCCAATGTAATTCATAATTTTTTTCTGGAGATAAAGTTGGTATTTTTCCCCCCTAGAGAACATTTTTACCCTAAGAATATTTTTTATCCTAACAATAACTTTAAGAATAATTCACTGAGTGGCTCCATAGGGTGTGTAGATTGTTTAGTTCCAAATTTGCATTTTCTTCTGCAAAGTGGCAAGAAGTGTGGTTCTGTTAGCTACAGACACCATCCCTAGCCCTAAAAGGGTCTCCCCAGTTCCTTTCCACAGATCCGAACTCAGCTACACTGCAAGACCCAGCCCAAGTTCTACAGCTCTGAGAGTTCATTGGTCCTGATTTACATCACTCCAATCATATCACCTTGAATTGAGTTTATACTAAATTCACCGGGAGCAAAGTCCTCTCTCCCTTGAAAGCCCCTGCTTTGGCACTTGTTAAATAGTAAATTATTTAATCCTTGAAGACCTATGCTTCTCGATACAACTGAATGGGCATGAACTGGCTTTAAGCACCAGTCGAGAGAAATGGACATTCTTTCTCTAAGGCTTCCGGTTTTGCTGCATGCCCCTAATTAAGCTGGGGCCACTGAAAACAGAACACTTAACACTTTTCTGAGCCAGATGCTTGGGCACAACATCAGACAAGAATCTTCTTCAAAAGCAAAGCCAAGAGATGCAATGAAGGGGAAGTGAGAGCTATTTATAAGAAGTAGTAGGAGCCCTGCCCAGGGGAGCATGCCTGTAATTTCAGCAGCTCATGAGGCTGAGGCAGGAGGATCGCAAGTTCAAAGTCAGCCTCAGCAATTTTGTCTCAAAATTAAAAAAAAAAAATTTAAAAGGACTGGGGATGTGGCTTGGTGGTTAAGCACCCCTGGGTTCAATCCCTGGTACCAAAAAAATAAAAAATAAAAATAAAGAAGAAGAAGAGGAAGAAGCAGTAGTAAAGCTCATAATTGTAGGCAGAGACAGTCTTGCTAGATTTTAGAGAAGCCGGAGGAATAAAGCACCTACTCGATTCCTTCTCTGATGCGTTTCGATTCATTGTAGTAAACATCCACCAAGGTATTATTGACTCTCCAGCATCTCAGGTTTGTGTTCTCCCTCGAGTCGGTGATATTGCAGTCCACAATGAGGGTGGAGCCTAGAGCAATCAAACACAAATAGTAAATGAAAAATCTACCAAGTTTTAATGGTTCAAATTGGTTAACACCCAATTAATATATAAATGCCTCTTATTTGGCCAGAATATTCCCACTCCCAAGTCATTCTTTTCTTTTTTTTTTTTTTTTTTTTTTTTAGAGAGAGGGACAGTAAGAGAGAGAAACACAGAATTTTATTTAGTTTTCCAAGTGGCTTTTGTTGGTCCCACACTTCATTGTGTACGTGATGCTGAGGCTCAAACCTGCATCCTCACTCATGCCGGGCAAGCCCAGTAACTGCTAAGCCACCACTCGAGCACTGCCCAGCCGAGTCATTCTTAGTCTACCCTGCCCTGTCTCTGGACAGAGATCAGGCGGGATGACAGGGCTTCCAAGATATCTACTGTAAAGAAATGTGTACACATTGCCAAATGCCAACAGTGTCTGCTTGAATGCTTTCTACGATACCACACAAACACCACTTCTACTCCCCATGACATTAGCCAAGAGCTCTTCAGTTTACAAAAGGTTGTATATATATTTTCTCCCTCAGTCTTCATATCTTATAAAGAATCCAATGAGGGAAAAGAAAAGAGAAGTGTTACCTCCACGTTACATGTGAGAAAACTGATGTTCGGACAGATTGAGTGACTTGGCCAAGGTCACACAGGAAGTAGAGGGAGAAATGGCACATGAACTCTAGTTTTCTAGTTCCAATTCCAGGAATATTTCTACATCAACAAATGTGGTCCTCACATCCCTTCTCCCCTTTGCCT
Source organism: Aplodontia rufa (assembly GCA_004027875.1). Classification (NCBI taxonomy): domain Eukaryota; kingdom Metazoa; phylum Chordata; class Mammalia; order Rodentia; family Aplodontiidae; genus Aplodontia; species Aplodontia rufa. The sequence continues at coordinate 24,442 of PVKS010018306.1, forward strand.
TACCCTGCCTCTGCAAACATCCACACATCATGTCTAACAAATCAGGATTTTCACGTTACTCTGCTCATGCATCTCATAAATCCTACATTGAGTTTCAAGGATAGTTCTTTCTTCTAGCTGGCACTTGGAAACTTTCTTTGTGAAATATAACACATTTACAGTGGAAACTATGCAATACAAGTATAAAATTAATGCATTATGACAAAGCAAATATTAACGCCATCTTCACTTCATCAGGAAGATGGTATATTCCAGAACCTCAGAAGGTTCTCCGTACCCTTTTCTGACTTTATACTTGCATATTCATCCCTGAGCATTAGTTTCTTCTTTTTCTTTTGCCCCGGTACTGGTGACTGAACCCAGAACCCTCAACCCCTGAGCTGCATCTCCAGCTCTTTTATTTTTATTTTGACACAGAACTTGCAATCCGATCCTCCCTCCTCAGCCTCCTGAGTAGTTGGGATTGCAGACTTGCACCATGGTACCCAATCTGGGAAGTTCCTTTTGCCCTTCTCCTGGGGCAGTTGGAGACGTTCGATGCACACTCACCTGCATATGTGGGTACGCTTACTTCTCTACCAGTAATGCGGGTAGACCCCAGTTTGAACGTATCTTCCCCTTCACAGGGTGGTACGATTTGCCCCTCCACAGCACTGCAGGAGCCTTCCTTACACTTCCCATGCCCACGGTTCCTGGTGCACCCAGACTATTTTAGCTTTGCCATCTTGACATGTGTGTGATGGTATTATGCAATAAAATCAATGTTTTAGGGTCTTGTGTTTCGTTTTGTTTAGCACACAACCTCCATTGTTCCTGTTAAAATGTCAACTAGCAATCTTATTTCCATGCACACAAGGGGGTTTTTCTTTCCTACATTAAAGAGCTTTTTTCTTTGTCTTTAGTTTTCCACAATCTCACCACGGCACATCTAGGTGCAATTTTACTTTTATTGGTCCTTCTTGAGGTTCTTTGCTTATAGAGTCTTGGTATTAGTGTTTCCTATCGGTCTGGAACATTCTTGGCACTATCTGGGACTAAATACCTCTATTTTCTTTCTTTCTTTTTTTCCTCAGTCTCCAACTATTTGTGTGTGTGTTTGTGTGTGTGTGTGTGTGTGTGTGTGTGTGTGTGGTGTGGCTGTGGGTGAGTGTGCATGTGCACACATTTGTGTGTGGATTTTTTCACACTCTTTCCTTTGCCTTCACATCTGCATTTTCTATTTCTTTGTTCCTTTATGCTTAATCCTACGTATTTCCTCTTGACCTATATTTTAGCTTAGTAATCTTCTTTTTCAAAAAAATCTTGTATGCTATTAAAGCCTTCATTGAGTGTTCATTTTGGGTTACTGTATTGATCAGTTCTGAGCATTTTATTTGTTCATTTTCAAGTCTCGTATGCTGTTATCTCAAGTTTCCAGTTTTCTTTAGAAAACTTTAATCCTGTTGTTTCTTTCCTCAAACTGACCACAGATAATTTCTTTGAAATATATATATGCTACTTTTCTGGCAAGTCCTGTGGGTCTGTTTCTGTTGTATATAGCTCATCATCTAGAATTTACTGAGCCAAAATGTGAACCCATTTTTTTTTAAAGAGAGGGACAATGAGAGAGAGAGAAAGAGAGAGAGAGAATCAATTTTTATTTCATTTTTCATGTGGACTTCATGCACATACTCTCTTGTTTATGTGGTTCTGGGGTTCAAACCCACATGCTTGCACATACCAGGTACAGTGCTGTAACCACTGAGCAACCACTCCAGCCCCAGGTGTACCCATATTTTAAGGTTTCAAATGCATCTTGGCATTGACCTTTATAAAGTTCATTCATTTACCTGTTAAACAAATATTTCTTGGGCAACTATATGTTCTATGTTCTCTAGAAAGAGTTGAGAGAGAGAGAGAGAGAGAAAGAGAGAATCAACTTTTATTTATTTTTCATCTGGCCTTTGTTAATCTGACACTTAGTGCTTGGGTTTGAACCCAGGTCCTCACATATGCCAGGCAAGCACTCCAACCACTGAGCCACCATTCCAGTCCCTGAGTTACTGTTTTGAGCATGGGTAATACGGCAGGGAACAAAACAGACAAAAAACACGCATGCTCTTCAGGAGTATAAAATCAAACATAGGCCTAAAGAAGAGTGAGAAGTGCTTTTATGAAAAATAGAGTCGGGGGGATACAGAGTGGTTGTGCGTGAAATGTGTAATTTTTAACAAGGTGGACAGGGGAGCTAGTGATCACAGATCTGAGGGAGAGGAGACTGGCGGGGGGGAGAGCTCCAAGCTGATGGAATGGCTAACAAAACCTCTGTTGGAGAAATGTGAGCAGACCACACATCCAGGTAATGAAAGCAAGGCTGAGTGGGAGAGAGTCAAAGTGAGAGCAGAGGGCTCCTGAGCACAGGGAGGGAAGAGGAGCCCCTAAATGCCCTGCTGGGCACAGTGAGGACCCAGCCCTTCCTACTCAGTGAGCAGGGATCCCTTGGGAAGGTTCCACACATGCTTTAAAGAGATCGCTCACATTCATTATCAGTAATGGGTGAGAACACCCTTTATATCACCCTTGTTCATAAATGGCATGACATTTTTCAATCATTGCCGATTTCACAGGTAAATGTACTTTGATGTCCATTTCTTTAATTGGAAATGAATACTTTAAATATTTTGTTGGATTTGTTTTCTTTGTGTGAATTATTTATTTGCCTCATTTACATTCTGCTGTTTTCTTGACTTGTTGATTTTTTCAGGATATAAATCATGTTATCCATTTTCTGCCATCTCTATTCCATTCTTTCCTACTTCACCCTTTACATTTTAACTTTACTATTTTCTATTTATACAGATACTGGTATTTTGTTTTGTTTTTTCATGTTTTTAATGTTAAAATCTTTAACAAAGATTATATATGTATATTCAATGCATATAGTATGCTACTTTGATATATATACACAATGTATGCATATACACACATAATGTTTATCACAATCAAATTAATTAACATATCCATCACCACCCACACTATGCATCAGATCTCGGGAACTGGTTCATCTTTTTTATTCCCATAGATATCGCTATTTACTTATTTATTTATTTATTTTACAGTAGTAAATTTTATGTCAGATGATTTTTAAATATTTTTATTGGTGTGGCTGGGGTGGTTGCTCAGTGGTTATGGCGCTTGCCTGGCATGTGCGAGGACCCGGGTTCAAACCCCGGCATCCCATGCACAGCTAAGTGTCTGAGCAATGAAAACCAGAAGAAAAACTAGATAAAATTGATTCTTTCTCTCACTGTCCCTTTCTCTTCTTAAAAAAAAAAATTATTGGTGCATTGTAACTATACATAATTAATGTTTTCATTATGAATTATTCATTCATATTTGCACATGCAGATAACATAATTTGATCAATTTCATTCTCTTGTATCTTCCCTTTCCCTCTCGTCCTCCCTCCCCTCATTTCCTTGCTCTACTCTCCTGATCTCCCTTCTATCATTATTATTACTGTGTAAAAGAGAGAGGGACAGTGAGAGAGAAAGAATCAATTTTATTTAGTTTTTCATGTGGCTTTCATTGCTTCAACACTTCATTGTGTATGTGGTGCTGGGGTTCGAACTCGTGTCATGGCGCATGCCAGGCAAGCGCCATAACCACTGAGCCACCGCTCCAGCCCCTCATTGTTATTATTTTAATCAGTGAATTAAAATTACAAGCATATATGTACATACATGTATACAAGCAGGATATAGGGGCATAGCATAATCTGATAGGTTCCGTTCCCCGGGGTACTTGGTACTTCCCCACACCCTCCTGTCTTCCCTGCCTCTTGATCCCTTCCTCTACTATATTGGTCTCCTATTTTCATTTAATCCCCTCTTTTTAATTCTTTCTTTTTTCCTCACTCTCTCTCTTGATGCTGTATATGGGAGAAAACATTTGAGATATTTGCCTTTTAATTGTTCAATCTTGTCATTTGTGATTTTTTCTACTGGTTTTATGCTTAGAAACTATGGTATCCTGGTATTCAGACCTTTTATAATTCTTATGGTTGAATGAAAAATTCATCCAGAGAAAATAAAATCCATTTCAATGTAGTGATAACATGAAATATATGTCAATGTGTGGGGGGATTTACAGTAATCATCTAGACCCACAGTGCTCCCCACCAGAACTCCAATTCTGCAGCTTCCCTAAGCTCTCGCTCTTTTTGTTCTTATTTTAATGACTCTCCCGATCAGCTCAGCTCAAGTATATCCAAAGCCGGAAACTAGATGTGCCTGGGATTTTCCTTCATCCTTAAAATTCAAAATATTCACTAGAGTATGTGGACACAGTCAGTTTTGCCCTTGGTGATGTCAATGACTTCCGTGATTCTACTCACCAAGTTGTACTTCAATGGAATTGTTTTTTGGATAAATTATTTTGGGGATTCTTCCTCCATTTCCAACTCTTTCTGCTAAGAAATCAAATTCACAGTAAATATCATTAGAATGCCATATGATATATTCCCAAATACTTAAATACAACATTGTGGAGCACAGCAGGGAACTGACCTTAAATAAACACTGACAATACAAGAAAAAAAACACATGGTGTGAATAACTATTATGTCATAAATGTATATTATTTTTAAACTGGAAATAATTAAATTGCTGAGCGGAGGACAAAACCTATAAGTTGAGTTACCAAAGGAGTTTTCTTCGGTCAGTACATATTTGGAATAAAGGTAAACTAATGAGATAGCACAATAAAATCTCATTACTTAGTAATCCAAATATACTTCTCAAGCTCTGGCTAAAGTCCTAGTTAGACAGAAACCATGACCCCAACTTACCAGTATCTTCAGCTCCAATCCTCTCTCCTCCAACCCATTTCCATGTCCTTTTTCTTCCTTTCTGTTATTCTCTAGCTTTTTCATCCTCACTTCTCCTCACTTTATGCATCTCTCTATATATTGACCCCATGGACTCCCTGACCCTTAGTCGTTTTCCACTCCTTCCTTTCCCCATTTGTCTACCAAAATTTAACAATCACCTGCTTAGTCCCACCTTCCTCCTATAAACTTATGGTAGGATATAGAAAATAACTAGGGAAGCAAGGTAAAAATACAGGAATATATATCCTTTGTGACAGCCATAATAATAGTGCACTCTACAAACCATTCCAGATCAGTATTGTAGGATAATATATATGATGGAATAAGAGCAAGTTTTCTGAAGGGTTAACAAATGATGGTGAAGACACAGTCATGGGATGAAATTCTCAGGAATGCCTGAGATCTTAGACCTTAACAGGAACGCCTGTGATCAGTCTAACTCCCATGTGAAGATAACAATATAATTCAATAAAAGAAGTTCATTTTCAAGTGAAGGGAATAAGACATCTGGAGAGAGGAAAGATAAAGATATTATATAACCTGAGTTTATGATTAGGTGTAGGACATAGACTCTTAGAAGTAGAGATGCAAGACATCTGGTATAGATAGACAATAGTGTCACTCAGACAAAAGCTATAAAAAAGGTATTCATTGCCAATGTTTAATTGCTTGCTGAGTTGTAAACTATCACAAATGAATTGTAAACCATCACCACTAACTTGTGAGTTATCCGAAGAAATAAATAGCTGCACAGAGTGTCACTGGCACTCTTGTGCAGTCTTGCTTTGAGTCCCCTGGTTTCCCTCCCCAGTTCTTCAGCAGTATCTAAGAGGTGATGGAGCACCTCTCGCACAGGATCCCTAAATAGAAGCTAGTCAAAGCTGATAGGAAGACCAGTCAACAGGTGTAAGCATACTTACTGATGTTCACGCTGATGGTATTGGTGACCATGTATACTCTCCCTGAGTACCTCAAAGTGGCTACGCATGCATAGCGCCCCCTGTCTTCTGCAGAGACATTTTGCACATAAAGCTTCACTCCCAAAGGAGTAAACCTTGTCCCTATAATCTCTGTACAGTCCTAAAAAAAGATAAAGAAATATCAGTTAGCATTTGGGAATACCAGGCACACTCCTAGTTAGCCCCATCCTAAGAACTGTGGTGAGATAAGGAATCCGTGTGGTCCCTAGACCTTAAGTTATTTACAATCTAACTAAAAGACAAATTGAGAGATGACAATAGATGATTGATAGAGATGAGAGCTAGAATGGATATTATAAATAAATGGACGAATGGATAGAGATGGACAGAGAGGGAGATAAGGATGGATGGATAGGTAGATGATAGAAAGACAGCCAGATACAGAATTCCTTGTCTCAGCTGGGGATGCATGCTTCACATGTGACTACAGGTACCTAATCTATAATCTGTATGTTAGTGTCTCACCATCTCCATCTCCACAGGCTAAAGCAAGTGATACAGACATCAAGTCTAACAGGAATTGAGAGGAGAAAGACTTGTGTAGGCTGGAAAGAAGATTTCACAAAGGAAGACTGGAAGTAGGTCATGACGGATTTTATCAGGAGCTCAAGAACGGGTAGGAATGTCCCCCACAAGGCCCATCTCTCCAACTAGACTCTTATATCATGGTACGAATCCCCTGTGCTTTGTAAAATCCAGGTGGATTTAAGAAGAGTATAAGCCCTGGTGAATAATGTGTTACAGGCCCAATTATACCTTCTCCACTAATTGGGGGTTTACCTTACAAAATCCAAAATAACTCTTCAAAAAAAAAAAAGAAAGAAAAAATCATGTTTGGAGATGTAAGCAATGGTAAAAGATCACTGTCCAAGCTACAGAGAATAAGTGTCACGGGCATCTCATGTCACCCAGGCCTCCACCACATCAACAAAAAAATAATCTCAAACTCATCCAAGAACAATGTGAATAAATTCATTTTGCACAGTGCAACTCAATATGGATATTTTTATTTATTTACAATGTTCATTATGACTTCCTAGAAATCTTACATTATTTCCCTAAAACCTGGGACACCAAATTACCATTGAGACAACTGCTCACCACACAGAAAGGGAATTAGTACTAAGAGTCAGATGGAAGGCATCAGACCCTAATGACATGGTTTTTTTTTTTCACCAGATCACAGAAAAAAACAAAATTTTGAGTCCTCAGACTTCAGAAACCTCTTCCCTGGGTGGTATTCACTGGCTAGGCACAAACTCTGGGTCTCCCTTCCTATATGCTTCCATGGTTAAACAGTCCTCCTCCTCATTGACTTGTTCTTCCTTTCCAAGATATACAAATATTTAATATTTAACGATATGCTCGGCCTTGATAGTTGAATGCCAGTCATTCTCTTTACAGTGAAATGAATGCCCTTTTCAGATCCACTGGAAAATTATTTCAAGACATAATTGCTCTGCAATACTTCATTTTTATTTTAAAATTTGAGAGTGATGATTAACCATCGAGATTTAAAATTAAAATATGAATAAAAAGAGCAGCTAATATTTGAATGCCTTATATAATCAAGGCATCAAGAAGAACACTCCCACATGAAAAACTAAATAAAATTGATTCTCTCTCTCTCTCTCTCACTGTCCCTCTTTCTTTTTTTTTTTTTTAATAGTTTTCCATGAGGCTTTCATTGCTCTGACACATTGTTATATATGTGGTGCTGGGGTTCAAACCCGCATCCTCACGCATGCCAGGCAAGCAGTGTAACCGCTGAGCCACTGCACCAGCCCCTGAATTGTTTTTTAAAAAATGAATGTCTTATAATACAAAGTCCCACATAAGATTGTAGGGAATCTAGAAAACTCCTGATGAGTGTATGAACCTACATAATATTTTGTAAAGCAATTTGACAACACTGATAAAGTAAAATACTTCATTCATGTATGTATGTCTGCAATCTATCAACTTTAGAGCTGGTGTACCCTGGAAAGACGCATGCTCTCTCAAAGGTGCATAGGAGGACAGGTATGAGGACACTTATTTGCATATTGCTCATGAAAGAGCGAAATGGAAACTACCTAAATGAACACGGAAAATGTAAAAGAGAAGACCAACAAGAGGAACAGGGAGCTTTTTGAAAAGACTAACAGAGCTCACAAGTCTCTTATGAAATTAAACAAGTACAACATGTATCTGTGCATGTGTGAGAGAGAGAGAGATGGGGGGAGAGAGAGAGATGAGGAATAAAGGTGATCCTTACTGCAGATACAGACATGAAAAGAGAAGACTTAAAAGCAATCTGTCAATATGTATGAAGCCATGAACAAAATGGGCAGGCTTCTAAAAAAAAAATTCTTACCAAAACTCACTTAAGAAAGAGTACCATCTTCTCATCATTAAAACTCACCACCATCCAGATGATTGCACCGGCAAGGGCTACCAAGAAGTTAGGAAAAAGCTAATTCTAATTCCAACATTAAATAAGCAGCCTATGTTCCCCCATTCAAAGGAGTGTGTGTTCCTTGCCAGTACAGTCAAGCAAAGAGAACGTTAAGGTGGAAACACCAGATCCAGAAGGATGCATACAGCAGGCTCTGTCTGCATAAAAATGGAAGCGCTAGACTATAGGTAGGGTGTGTGACGCATGGGACCGACATAGGGAGCCACACGTTGGAAAGGTGTGACCGGCATGTGTGGAAGAGGAGGGGCAGAGGCATTCCATGGGTGCCTGTGTAATATGTGACCCACTTGTGACAGCAGCCATTCTAACAAACTAATTAAAAATCTGGATGATCGAAGGGATGTGGAGGATACAAATCATAAGACATTACAAAGTCAAAAATCATAAAGCTGAAAATAACAATTAGAAGAGGAACAATATCAATAGCTAACAAATCTATCTTAGATACATAAATCTCTTTACTAAGTCTGCCAACTGAAACTAGAAAAATAAGTGGATTCTTTTAGAAAGGAGGAAAAAGTATCAGTAGGTTTTTGTTTTTGTTTTTGTTTTTTTACCTTATACCACTTTATTGGATCCAAAACAACAAAACTGTCTGGGAAGTCCAGATGACACGTCAGACTGTCACTGTTTCCAATGTGTAATATTTGTTTATAGTCATCTGATAAATTGGGTAGACTACTTCTGGAAGTGTTACACCAATGTTTTTCAAAAACTGTTAAGTTTACCAATATTCTGCGACAGTCGATTTCATTCCTGTAAGAAAAGAGCAGAATGAAACTCAAGAACTCTTAGGTAGCGGCAAAACCAAATGGTTCAGTTCCTCATTTCATTTTCTCACATTTTCAAGGCACTATATCAATCCTTTCTTTCTTTCTTTTTTTAAGAGAGATAGTGAGAGAGAGAGAGAGAGACAGAGACAGAGACAGAGAGAATCGATTTTATTTAGTTTTTCATGTGGCTTTCCGCCACTCTGTTGTGTACGCGGTGCTGGGATTTGAACTGGCATCCCTGCGCATGCCAGGCAAGCGCCCTAACCATTGAGCTGCTGCTCCAACTCCCCAATCCTTTCTTAAAAGAAACAGCTTGCATCCTACAAATCATTCATGACAAAGGGAAAAATGGCATGTATTCAGCAGAGAAACTAGACAATATCTTAAGTGATCAAATTGAATGTATTCATGTGGGACACACGGACACCATGGACACCATGGGTAACATCTCTCTGAAGTCACAAAGCACTTACCCGGCATCCCTGCTAATGAGGCACACCCAATCCTAAACTCAAAGGAAAGATATATTACAAAATAATTGCCCATACTCCTTAAAAATGTCAGAGTCATGGAAAACAGAGGATATGCTCCAGATTGAAAGAGGTGAAAGATTTATGGAATCAAACGCAATGCACGATCCTGGACCGGATCCTCTACTGGAAAAGAAAGAAAAAGTTGTTCAGTGCATTGATCGCACTGCTGATAGGATTAGAACAGGAACCACAGATTAAAGTATGTATGATGGTTAAATTTCCTGAATTTGCTAACTACACTATGATTACATACGATAATATTCTTTAGGATTAAAAAAATACACATTTACATATTATGCAAAAAAGGAGTACAATATGTACAAACGAAATGGTTTAGAAAAATTGTGTGTAAAACACATATACATACTTGTGTGTGTTAGAGAAGGAAAATTATAAGGAAAACGTGGAAAATGTACTTAAAAATGGATATCTGGAGGAAGGGTAGATGAAAGTTCTATGCTATTTTGCAATTCTATGTCAATTTGAAATTATTTCAAGGTTAAAAGTAAAAATATGTGTATTACATGTGGATGTTACAGATCTGGGAAAATTCATGTTTATTCTTTTCCATGAGAAACAGCATCTTTGTTTCATTTCTGTGAGAGATGATTTTTTTTCTCATTCAAATGTTTTAAATCTGGTTCCAGCATCTCTAGGAATTTATGTGATGTATAACCTCCAACTCCAGTCAGGAAGTCACAGCCCAGACTATGGCAGGAGAGGGGAGCTCCATGATCCCTGGGCAGCAGACCCCTAGCAGATCCCCAATGCTAGGGATAGGAGTGCATACAGGGGCTGACCACATCCACCATACACCACTCAGTGTGCAGTTCTATAAACTAAGTCTGTCTGTCTGATATACGAAATCTGGCATGACTTAGAGTGTGGGTCATGGGTAAGCCTGGGACACAGAAAGGGTCAGCAAATACCCCTGAACCAAAACAAGAGAGGACAATTGGAGTACCTACTTCACTCAGGAGTTCAATTCATTTCCACTTCACCTCTGTGAAGCCAGGGTTACTTCCATATCACAGATAAGAAAACTGAGGTTCAGAGAGATCAAGTAATTTGTCAACATCATGCAAGTGAGTCTGAGAAAGTGACGAAAGTATGACCCTCGGATCACATGTGGTCCACAGATGGCTTTTGTTCACGTCTCATAAAGCTTTACAATTTGAAAAGTCTGGCGCACACACGTGCATGCACACATACACGCACACGCACACACAAATCCAAATAGACAACTAGCTTCGATAGGACATGCCCTTTCTGATTTACCACAGACCCTTTCCGGATCAATCTTCTACCACCTTTATTTACATGTCCAAAAACTGGAAACAATTCAAAAGACCCACCTGGCCTGTGTCACTCATTGACATTATTTCCTAGCAGAGTACCTTGTGTGGGGATTGGAACATACTCAGTGCTTATTAACTTAAATCCCTGCCTTATGCAGTTCCTTTATAAAAAGGACTGAAAGGAGGCTTATTCTTACCTGGGTGTGTCGCTTGTCAGAAAAACTTTTGGCATTCCAAGAAAGGTGGCAACGATAATTTTGGTATAAACACATTTTGTAAAGTGATCTGATCTAAAACATCATTGCAATGGTGAGAAAATGCATTTCCTGTTCCAATAATGGTCTATACATCTATTATATTTGAAAATGTGTTCACTGGAAATTATCTTGTAACAATCAGAAAACTATTCAATGTTTGTCTCATTGCATTTTCTGTATTTGTTAAGAATTTTCTTAAAAGATATACATAGAGACAGACACATGAGCTAGCTCTACTTTAAAAGAGGAACTTACTGTATGACACACTGGTAGATGCCTGAGTCCTCTGGTTTCAGGGGAAGAATCAAAACCCAGGTTTGTTCCTGGTGAATTCTAGACTGTTTGTCTTTGGAAACAGGGGTTTTGCTAGCAGTACTAAACCATGTTACATTTACGTCCCCATATGTGAGCGGAGGATATGTACAATTAAAAGCAAAGGGCTGGTAAGCGGAAGTTGTCTCTTGGTTCATATCAGTGTCTTTGCAAGTATCTAGAAAAAGGGGAAAAAATAAACAAGAATAACCATGCAAGAAATATTAGTCCTTCTGATTATTAGTTTTAATGAACACCTCTTGGATTTTCCTGTCAACCTGAAATTGTATCTGGGAATTTTCTTTAAAAATAAAATAGCCTATGATTTGAAAGCATGATTCCAAGTTCTTCAAACCTATCCATCCTGAGCTCCCTCTTCACAAAGCTCTCTCCTATCTGGAATGATTTCCTTGTTTCCCTTCTTATACCCTTGATTCTCTGAGTAAAGGAACCCTCCTTGTCCTGTCTTCCTTCTGCCACCCAATTACTCTGTCTTCAGTAAAGGTATCCCACCAAAAAAAAAAAAATTGTTCAAATTAAATAAAAGGAGTCCTTTTCTACCAAGCTACATAGTTTTCATAGTTTTCCTTAGAAGTTTGATGAGTTGATGGTTTCATTGTTTTTACCCTGGGTCATAAAATAATGCATTGTCGTATACATAGACGGTGCCCTCTCCATTAGAGCGCCTTAACTCAAATCTTGATTTGCATATTTGCCTAACTTCTCCGCCTCACCAAAGTCTCCTTGAAGCTCCAAAGTGACATTTGGGGCTGAGCATCAGAGAATTAGGGGCTGACACGTCTGTCATTTCCCCATTCTGCCGGAATTCTGCCTGGCCATCTAGGGAGAGTTAATCAACAAGGCTCAGGGCTCAGGGGACCCCCAGGAGGTCTGCACAGGGGGTTAGCGGTGCCTGACTGCCCCGTGTGCATCCTCTGAGACCCGAGAGAGGACGGAACGTACCTGCTCCGACTAAAAGAGGAAGAGCGATAGACACCCCGCAGAACAGCAAGGACCGCATCCTCATTTTGGGCTACGGGGAAGAAAGAAGAGGGTGGGATGGGGAAGCTGCGCCGAGCGGGCGGTGCGCTCTCGCCGGCTTCAGGGACCTCGGAATCCCAGGCCACCGTCCTTATCCCCTTCACCCGGAGTTGCCCTTCTTTCTCCCCGCGTTTCCCCCCACACTGGCCCTTCTTACTCTCAGTGCCCGACCTCGTGAATTCGGGACCTCAGACCCCGGAGCGGCTGAGAAGCGGCGAGGAGGACCTGCTGGCATCCCTTCCTGCCACGTGGCAGCCAGGCAGGGTCGCCTTCCAGCGCGCTCAACCGCATCCCCAGGTCCCCAGCGCGGCGTCCAGCGCGCTCATCCGCGTCCCCAGGTCCCCAGCGCGGCGTCCAGCGCGCTCATCCGCATCCCCAGGTCCCCACCGCGGCGTCCCCGGGAGCGCGATCCGCCCTGGCCCGGCGCTCTGAACCGAAACCCCACACCCGGCTCACCGCGGAGAAGCCAGCTCAGCCTACCTGGGAAAGGGCAGGAACGGATGCAGGAACCCTGAGCGCCACCGCCAGGGAAAACGCGGACTCCACACCCGGTCACGGGTCGGCTGCCCGGAGGTCGCGCAGCCGAGCGGGGATCCGCTCCGGGAGTCCTGATCTCCAGACTCCCGCGCACATTTCTGTCCCCTCTCCCTCCACACCTTTCCTGCGCTCAGCGCGTCGCCTGCGCCTGGTTCAGTCTCAGACTCCCTGCCTGCCCGAACCGTGCGAGCAGGATCCCAGGAGACTGAAATCCCACAGGGTCCCGAACCCCGCCAAGGCATTTCCGTGCCTGGGTTTGCCCTCGCCACCGTGGGCGAGGCACGCCTATCTGCTCCAGTGGAGCGCGGAAGGAAGGGGGAAGTGGGTTGAAAATCCTTTCGTCTGTTTACCCAGCAGATACCAAGTTCTTCATCCACCAGGAATGTCTTAAGTCTATTCCAAATTGTCTCTATAAGTGAACTGTTGATTATTTCAAATCCCATTTAAGCAGGTTACTACCAGGCCCCACATCTGCCTTTATGGAACGTCCCAAAAGTGCAAGCCATCCCAATGACATGTAAGGAATGTTCTTAATCTGCCTGAGTCATGCTATTAACTTCTGTGAAGTACACATCCCTTGGTAATCCTCCAACCCCCTGAGCCTGAAGACTTCTCCCTAAAACTTCTCCATAGGCCATGTCAACAGGGACCTGTTACCCAGGCCACCAGGAGACATCCCAGAGTTGTTCCATGGGCACTGAAAGGGCAAAAGATTTAAAAGTCATTCTCCATTCAACAGATTCATAGCCAAAGCTGTTCCTAGTGGGATTAGAGACAGTGGGTAGGGGATGGGGAGGGGGTTAACCGTGGGAGCAGAAAGAATGCAGTAATTCCTGTGATAGGCCACTGCTTTGCAAATTTCTTTCCTTCCCCTCCTCCTCCTCCTCCTCTTCTAGAATCTTCTTTCTTCCCCTTCTCCTTCTTCTCCCCTTCTTCTTCCTTCTCTCCTCCTCCTCCTCCTTCTTCTCCTTCCTCATCTCCTTCCCCTTCTCCTCCTCCTCCTTTTTCTCCTCCTCCTCCTCCTTTTTTCTTCTCCCCACCCCCACCCTTTCTTTCTTTTGTACCAGTGATGTGGGGTTTTTGAGATGAGGCTGGATTCTCTGCTCTCACTGGCAAATGGAGTCTCGGCCACTACAGATTCCAAAAGCCAAAATATCCCGCTTCTAGCGTTTGTAGTAATTCCCAGCTAAAACTGGGAATTTGGGCTGGCTGCAGGTTTCTGAGGCCCAAATAGTGTTAGCAACTCCCCAGCTAAAAGCTGGGTGTTGCAGCTCTTGGTGTGGTGGAAATTCACCCTGGGAATTTGGCACCAATCTTCTGGGTTCTTGTCTCACGAATTTGAAGAATAAAATCCATGGACAACCATGGAAGGAGAAGTAAAAGGAGTAGGATTCATTTAAGGAAGGAGAGGAGAGACTCTGCAAGGTGTAGGGGCACCTGGAAGCAGGACATGTCTAAAGGAGGTTAGGCCAGAGGTTATATTGATTTGGGGTATGCGCATAATTAACATTCACGCAAAGCAGGCATTGAGAAATGCATCTATATCATTGGTTGAAATCTATGCAAAACAGGCATTGAAACTCAGCACCAAAGTTATTAGTTAAAAACTATGCAAGACTGGTAGCAATTCTTCCCAAGTTCCATCTGCGTCCACCCTCACTTCTTGGTTTTTCGGCCTCAGGGACAAAAGAGTTGCTCCCACAGGTGAGCATCGTGGTCATTTGCATATGAAGGCCCTGAGTATGCCCTGACAATTGCTCTCTTCCTGCTTGCTCTTAGATGCCACCCTTTGTCTTGATTATCTAGCCATTTCACTACCTCTCCTAAAACTGTCTCACCGGGGATTGAAGATTGAACCCAGGGGCACTAAACCACACCCGTAGCCTTTTTTTTTTTTTTTTTTTAATTTTTACTTTCAGGAAGTCTCAGTAGTTGCATAGGGCCTCACTAAATTGCTGAGATTGGCTTTGAACTTGCCATCCTTCTGCCTCAGCCTCCTGAGCTTCTGGGATTACAGGTGTGCAACACAGTGCCTGGCTGGTTTGCAAACTTCTACCCTTTGAAAGTATTGAGGATTTTAAAGCATTTTTATTTATGTGTATATGCCTGTCAGTGTTACTATGCTAGAAATTAAAAAGAAGAATTTTTAAATATTCTCTCATTAATTTTAAATGATAACATTATTACATGTTAAAGTAAATACCATGCATTTTATGAAAAATGACTATATTTTCAAAAACAAACTTATTGAGAAAAGTAGCATTGTTCTACATGTTTACAAATTTCTTATACATCTGGATTAATAAGTGGATTCTCCATCTGCTCATGCATTATATATAAAATGTCATGTCATCTATGAAAAATGCCACCCTACACTAGTGAGAATAAAAAAAATCAAATGAGGACTTACTATGGCTATGAAAATAGTTTTGATTTCACAGATCTTTTTGAAAGGTCCTAGGGGGTGGTTCTCCCAGGGCTCCCACACTTTGAGGACTTCTTTGTAAGCTACAAATGAAGATCTTTATTATTTTCCCCAAACATCAACATTGAATGAGGATTCTCTGTACAGAGAATACTTTTCAGGGCTTGTCTTCATCCATAACAAAACAAAGGTGTCACTATATAAAAATGTGATTGACATACAGAACTAAGGCAGGACAGGAGAAATAAAAAATAGGTGGAAGGGAGACATGAAGGAAAAGCAAGGAAATATAATTTTATTTTAAAGTTCCACATATTCTCCAGACCTGACATTCCCCAAGTCAGTCTCTCTCCCAGGACTGCCACTTCCAAATATCTGGGAAATCGGTAAATCTATCTCGT
>PVKS010018307.1:0-40323 GCA_004027875.1 Aplodontia rufa
GTCTTTTGACAAAGTGTAACATCAAAATGAAGCCTAACAAAGATAAATATAATAAAGCTCAAACCATGAGTAATTTGAATATAAATGTAAAAGTCATATAAATAAAATATTAGTTTACCAGTGTATTTAAGGTATGTTAAAGAATAATAAAGTGTTATTAAAGCTAGAAAATAAGATGATCCATTTGCATGAATCTATTATGGGAGGGGAAATGTAATCTAATTTAGGGGGAAGAGGATAAACAGAGGAGAGGGGAGAGGGAGGAAGGAATAGGGAGGGATCTAGGGAGACAGTCAACAATATAGTATACTATTTAACCTCCCCCTCCCTAGAATCCAAATAATAACTTATGCAATCATTTAATTCTGGAAAATTCATAATTTATACTGCTTGTAGGGGCAAAATATAGAAGAATTAAGACTGGGGTGTGGGTGATGTGGGGGTAATTCTGGTTTAAGAACAAATGCATTTAATATCGTTACTTTATATGCGTTTATGATTGTACAATAACTCAACTCCTTAATAAAATTATTTAAAAATTTTAATTTTCAATATTAATAATGGATAAACATACTTCTTATATCCTTATTATTTTTCCTTCTAGGTTTTCTCATAGATTTGCTAAACTATACTCTAAAAATCAGGGTGGGAATAGAGACAATGCCAGTTAGAAACATTGCCTCAATGTAATAAAAATGTGGTTATGACAATTTTTGCTAAAATTATATTAAAATGTTTAGAAAAAGAATAATTGTAGACAGTATAATAATCAAATTAACCCTATTTTTAAAACTTTTACTACTTTTAATGTTATTGTAAAGTTCTTATGATTGGTTAAGGATTAAAGTTAACTGAATCTTGCTTCAAAGATTCAATGTCACTCAAAACTATTGTTTTAAAAATTCTTTTAATTATATATGTTTTCAAAAACTACAAATGTAGCACTTGCTCGTATGAGATCATTTAACAAGAAAATAATTGTTTATAAGCTGTCCCAAACTGGTGTTTCCCTGTCACCCTGGGGTGGATGGTGTTGACTATGTATCCAACATCCTTTCCCTCTTGGACCTTTCTGGTGGAGTATTAATTTTATTTATTTATGTATCGTTCTTTCTCATAGCCCACCTACCCAAGAGGAAGTTGATCCCATCCCAAACCTGATGGTTCACATGATTGGTCCAAGGCAGAGTTTCCAAGCTTTTTGGGCATGTACACCCTTTATCATCTTACAATTCTTGAAATTTTTAAGTTTCTTTACTAGGCTATATCTATTGATATTTAAAATTAAATTAAATTAAAATTAAAATTTCAAAAAATTTATTAATTCAAGATAGCAATAATAAAATCAGTTTACATTTACAAAAGGCAATATAATTTTCTGAAAAAGAAATGGAACCCAGAGACCTCTTGATATCCCCTAACTACTTTCAAAACTACTGGTCCAAAGTAATTCATTCCTACAGCCATTGAGTGAGTAGCTCAGAAACAATCCCCATTTAGCATTTTCCCAGTTTTAAGGTTTGGTGATATTCCCCAAATTTAGGCCAGTGAGTCTAGAGAAGAATTTTATTTAGTGCTTCTTAGAAATCAGTTTATCCCTTAATGCAAAATCAATCAGAAGAGGCCATCCCTTCCTTTCTTTGGGTGTTGTGACAGATAAAAGGCAGCCACTGTGCCTGAGATGGTTCCAGTTCATGCTTTTTAACCCGAGTGGATATTAATGTCACTACCATTCACTTTCCAAAATGTCCCAATTTAAGTGATAAATGTAACAGCCATTCTAGGAGTGTGGATATGAAACAAAGAGTGGTAAAAACTCTTTTGCCAACATGGAAAAAGCAGTGCCCCTTCACTATAGGATAAGGGTTGGGGCGGGAAGCAGGAAAAAGTAGAGATGGAGGTTGTACTTATGATGAATAATTCACCAGTTTCTTTGAATATTTATATTCTAATTGAATGGTGTAAGCATTTCATTCAATCAGCAATTAATTTGCTGCCTGTGGAGTTCAAACATTCTTCAGTGTTTCATATCTAAAGATTTTGGAGGATAAAATCACAGTGAAATTTATTAAAACTGGCCCAAGATACTGGAACAGAGCATTTTTATGATGAGAATATTTGTGCATATTAAAAACTGCCTTGAATACTTCAATCAATGTTTTTATGTGAATATGAAAACATAAACTTGGCATAATATTAATAATGTATAGTGTGGGATGGAGCCTCAGCTTGGAAGTTGCAGCGATTGCCTGGCATGCACGAGGACACGGGTTCAAACTCCAACACCACATACATAACAAAGTGTCCAAGGAATGAAAGTCACATGAAAAACTAGATAAAAATTGCTTCTCTCTCTCTGTCTCTGTCTTTCTTTCTCTTTCTCTCCATTTCTTACTGTGCCCCCTCTTTCTTTAAAAAGAAAAAAAGAAATATAAATAGTGGAAAGTTTCCCTCCAACCATTCTTTTTTCACTAAGAAAACCACTCTGGCTAGATACTCTTCCAGAGATAAACAAGAATATGCATGTATGTTCATTGCTGTGTTTCCTACAGTGACAACCTACTCTACAAATAAAAACCTCCATATTTTTCTTAACACTACCTCATGTAGTTCCAATTCAACATATGTAGGGAACATACAGTTCTTCTTGACTAGCTTATTATACTATTTTAAATCATTCTCATTGTTAGATACCACCATAGATTTTTTCATTTGTAATTATAAATAATCTCCAATTAATACCTTTGTACATGTGCTATGTATATGTGGAAAAATTCTAGAAGTTAAAGGATGAATAAATTTTACATTTGGACAATATTTCAAAATTGCCTTCTCTGAGCACATCCCAGTTCCACTAATTTGTGTATGAGTCCTCCACATTAATAGACTCTCAACCCATAAAAAAGCTTTTTGATATTTGCAAATCCGATAAATATAATTGTATCATTATTATTTTACTTCTGTAAATATAAATAAGATAAATTAATTTCATGTATTTGAGGACTTTTCCCTCTGACTATTTATATACTTTGCTCATTTTGTCTTCTGTGTGGCTTTGGTCAGTTCTCTATTAATTTGTTGTTACTCCTTATGTAGTAAAAATTATTAGTGCTCTGTGTGATGGTAACAGTAAATGTGTTCTTAGTTTATCATTTATCATTTTTATTTTTGTTATGATTGTTTTAGATAATTTAAAAAATTTAACATTGTAATGAATACAATTCATCTTTGTTTCTAGGGTCTAGATTTGGTGTCATTTTTCAAGTGGCTCATCCTTAGTTTTTAAAAATTTATTCTTTATTTCTTTGTTTTTTTATATTTTCTTCTAGTTTTATTTTTCTTGTTTAAATCTCTGATATACCTGAAATGTATTTTAATAGAATCAGTTAAATAGCAATTGAACTATTTGCCCCAATTTGTTAATCAACCAACCATTTTCGCTCCACAAAGAGATGATGCCATCTCAGAATAAATACAGTAATTTATATCTAGAAAAAATATGTATATATCATAAAACACAATGTTTTAGTAATCAGCAGAGGTAGCTTCCCCTATAGTTCTTTATTGCTCAGAGTTTTTTGGTTATATTTGAGAGCACAGATTGTTCCCCAAACAAACAAACTGGTTGGAGTACAATTTAAGGAATATTTAATCTAATATAATTCTATTAAATTCATTTGTTATCCTTAAAACAAGGAAAGTTGCATTTTGTTAAAAGAAGATAAATCATTAGAGGTGGCAGATGTAGCATCAAATTAAATAACTATCTCCCCCCAAAACACCTCAAATATCAACAAGGACATCATTCCAGTGGGAGTTTCTTCAAAAGGAAATTTTTGGTTTGGGGTATTCAATTGTTTTGGGGGAAATGGAGCATATTTTCTGAATTCCTACAAAAGAAAATAGTGGGTGTGTTTTCTCTTTGGCTGTGTTTTCTGTCTAGTTTCTACTAATTAAGCAGTAATTGAGGCCCTTACACTTTGAAGTTTCATTCATTACCTGGCTTCTGTAAGTCAACAAAAGACATCTAACAAGCCCTCAGTATTGGACCATCACTTTGGGGACTGCTAATTGAATGTAATTATTTTGTGCCAGAGTTCATACTAGTACCATTGCCTTGTAATAATTTAAATTGTCTGCATACTGCAGGGGGACTGTTCGACGCCAGAGTGGAGACGGTCAGGCAGCCACTTGGGCCTTGGAAGCAAAGTCTAAAGTGAAGAGACATTGTCATTTGGCTACCTACTCATTAGCTGCCCTCTGTGGATGTCTGTTGTTTTCAGTGGACAGGATGTGTAGTGACTGAATTTTACCCCTAAAAATAGCTGTGAAAACATGCATTTGGGATGTACAGTAATTGGTTGCTTAGTTGATCACAGATATTTTTAAAGACCTTGGGAAAAGGCAAGATATTTTTAAACCATGACCTTGTCTTGCAATACCACAGTTTCTTTTTCCCTCTGTCTCTCAGTGTGTGTGTGTGTGTGTGTGTGTGTGTGTGTGAGCCAATATGTGTATTAAAAAGAGAGAGAGAGAGAGAGAGGATGACACACAGAGGATGACAGAGAGAAGAAGAGTTGTAACAGGACGAAGATCAAAAAGGATAAGACTAAAATGTAGAGTTGTCCTTTGTTCTCCCATCACATGAATTCAAAGCAGAGTAATGTCAAGTCTTCTTGGCATTTCCCTTGCCTCATCTTTTGATAATCACCTTACTTAAAACAAAAATTGTCACACTGTCACCCAAACAACTTTTTTTTTTTACGACACCTAAGAAGAAAGTTTATTGTAGAAGGGGAAAATTACAGGCCTGAAACCTTTAACAAGTTTGGAAAAGCTCCCTGACCCACACACTAGGTGCAGTTGAGGCTGAAGTTTGCTTCTGCTTGGGTGATTAATCTTGTGTTGAATCTGGTCTCACCAGCTCTAATAATAGGGCTTGCATGTGACTTTTGGTGGACCTGGGAAGTAAGAGCATCTTCCTTTAGAAGGCTCCCTTTTGTTGATGGTGCCAGCAGGTCTGTACCCCTGGAAGTTAAAGCTAATATAAGCCTTTAATTTTCAAATTGCATTCAACTTTGCAAGGAAAGAAATACTATGGCTTTGAAAGAAAAAGCAAGGTGAAGGAAACCAAAGAAAAAAAGTACAAAATTCAGCAAATTGAATAAAATTTAGTGCAAATGTTTGATTTACCTGAATCTGAATTACTTCCTCTTGATGTTTAGATGAATAAAATGATCAGCAAAGAAAAAAAATGCCAACTCTTTCCTGATATGTCTTGTTTAGTGTATGTTTATTGGACACAATTCGAGTACCATAAAATTCAGCTTTCAAAGTTATAATTCAGTGATTTTTTTTTAGTATATTCACAAAGTTGGATAGCCATCATCACTCTAATTCCATGACATTGTCATCACCGTGTAAAACTCCAAATATACTTTCGTAGTCACTCCCCATCACCAATCGTGGTGACTACTTTTCCTTTAAAGAAGTTGCCTATTCTGAACATTTCATATAATAGAATCAAACAATGTGTGGCCTTTTGTCATTAACTGCTTTTCCTTCCCGTGTTTTCAAGTTTCATCCGTATTGCAGCATTTATCAGGACTGAATTCTTTTTCATGGCTAAATCACATTCATTCTGTGAATACATCACTTTATTTGTGTCTATTCAACACTTCATGGACAATGGTTTATTTCCATGTTTGGCTCTTTTAAAAACTGCTGCCACAAATATTAATCTATAATTTTTTGTGTGTAAATACAAGTTTTCAGTACTTTTGGATATATACCTAAGGGTGAAATTGCTGGTATGTGGTAACTCTATGTTTAACGTTTTTGAGGAAGAGAGAAGATGATTTTCCAAAGTATCTGCACCATTTTACATTCCTGCCAGTAATCTAAAAAGATTACAAATTCTCTCCATCATCACTAATATTTATTATTAGATTTTTTTATTATGGCCATCCTAGTAAGTGTGAAGTAGTATCTTGCAATTTTTATTTGCATCTCTCTTATGATAGATGATGTTGAACATCTTTTCATGTGCTTAATGGCCATAAATTTGTAAATATTTATATATACATACACGCACATATATATGTGTATATGTATATATATGTGTGTGTGTGTGTATATATATCTTCTTTGAAAACATGTCTATTCAACTCCTTTGGTAATTTTTATATTGGCTTGTTTTCTTTGTATTGTTGAATTGTAAGAATTCTTTATATATTCTGGATTGTAAAGATCAGTAAACATAACGTTTGCAAATATTTTCTCCCATTCTCTTGGCTGTCTTTTCTCTTTCTTGATAGTGTTATTTTCCGATTTATCTATTTTTTTTGTTTTCTTGCATGTTCTTTTTGTGACTCATGTAAGAAACAATTAACTAATCCTATATTGCAAAAATTTACCTCTGTGTTTTTTCCAAGAGTTTTATACTTTGGGATCTTCCACTTAGGTCTTTTTCCATTTGAATTAATTTGTAAATATGGTGTGAAGTTAGAATCCCACTTAATTATTTTGCATGAGGACATTCGGATGTCTTAGTACCACTTGTTGATAAGATTATTCTTTTCCCATTGGATGGTCTTGGCAGTCGTCAAAAATTGTTTGCCCCAGTACAGTTTTATTTCTAGGCTCTAGATTCTATTCCATTTATTTATATGCTTATTTTTTTTGCCAGTACCATACAGTCTGGATTATTGTAGTTTCGTTTTGGAATTGGATGATGTGAAACTTTCAATTTTGTTCTTCTTTCAAGAGTGTTTTGCACCCGCATATAATTTTAAAATAAGCAAAATAATACTCAGAATGGAAAATTTTGACCTGAGAAACTCTGGAAACAATGTGGTTTTATAAAGTATTTTTAAAGACTTTATCATAATTTAAATAGTTTTAAATAGTCTGAGTGGCTCAGTCTCTAAACCACTCTGCAGTAATAAAGGAACATTTTTAATTAATGCTTTAACTCACCAATTTACATTTAGAAAATTAGTGTTTTAGAATGCTAAATTACTGAGGGAGTAAGAATACAATATAACATTTTGAACTCTATACTTAGTGGAGAATTTGTGTCATAATACCTGTGTTTTACTTTAAGCTCTGCTACTCATTGCTGATGACTTGGAGCAGGACACTTTGTCTTTTTAATCTTGTTTTCCCCATTGTTTGGTTATAGATTCATTTTCCAGGTAGCTGAAAGGAAGAATAAGGGAAGCGGAAGCCCACACCTTCCCTCTGAAGGCGCAATCTGACTATTGTACACATCATTTCCACTTGCATGCCTCCGGACAGACCTAGCTACTTAATCAACTGGAGCTGTAAGGGAAACTGGAAATAGTCCTAGTTCTGGCAACCAAGTTCTCAGCTAAAATTCAGAGGAACTCTCAGCCTTTGATGAGAGAGTTGACAGAGTGCAGTCAGTCCTCTGTCAAATTCTGCAGTTAAGGATCAGTCATTCTTTATTTGGATAACCAGAAAGATTTTTGCATGTTTAATGATAATCTTTTTAAAACTATTAACAGTATTCTCAGGTACTTTTTCTTTCTTATTTTTAGGTTGGATTTTATCAAAAAAACTACAGATAGGTTGAAAACTACAGAAAAGTTTATACTGAAAAGCAATAGGCACTCCCTTTTGCCCACAGCAAGCAATCTATTTTAGTTTTTAATTCTGTAATTGGTACCTGCATAGCCATAAATATAGTTGAACTTCTATTTCCTGTTTTATCTAATTTAGACAATGTTCTGACAAGGAAGATGAGAATTTTACTCACCTACTATATTCGTTCCCCCATTTATTATTCATATCAGTGTTTTATTGTTAGATTCTTTATTGTTTATATTTATAACCTTTAATATGTTTATGCCTCTAATTCACATTCCAATAACTTTACAGATTGTCTTTTGTTAATCTGTAAAATGAAGATATTAGTGCCCTCACCATTTTCTGTACCTTTTCTTTCTTTATTATCCATTTTTTCCCATCAATCGGTTTTATTTTTAAATTATCAAAATTATTTATAACTTAATTCAGCCAGACAATTATATTGTCTTTAGGCTTTAAAAGTTGGAAATCAGAGGATTTATATTATTTTTTAAAGAGTGTTCTAGAGTTTAGGTTTATTTTATTTTATTTTTCAAGAGAGAGGGACACAAAGAGAAAGACAGAATCAGTTTTATTTAGTTTTTTATGTAGACTTCATTGCTCCAACACTTAGTTGTGTACACGGTGCTGGGGTTTGAACTCGGGTCTTCGCACATGCCAGGCAAGCACAGTAACTGCTGAGCCACCACTCCAGCCCAAAAGGATTTATATTATTAAGATTATATATATAATATGGTAAGTTCGGTCCAGTGATAGGTAAGAATTATATTTTCATATTTACAGGTTCAGTATCACAACCACTGGGCAAATAAAAAAGACCTATTCCCAGTCTTAGTGTCAAATGAACTTTTCTTTTTAATGCCTCCTCTCATCAATTGCTTAAAACTGTGCTTCAAGGACACTCATTTCTTGCTTGAAACAATTTCTTGTTCTTAAAGTTTCTGGTGTCTGACATTTAATTTCTTGCAGTATTTGCCTTTACTGTGTGCTGTTTTCCCATTTAAATTCTTTTGCTTACCTTGCATTCTTACAAACCTCCCTTCCCAAACTGTCCCTTCCCCTGCCCCACCTGATATGTTGACCTCACTCTGTTGCAGTTTTCCTGGACAATCCCATTGCTGAACTTCAGAGTTGAACATTTTGCTTCTTGGTTTAAATGTATACTTCTTTATGCTTTTAGTTTGCTGAAACATTTCAAGTTAATCTCTCAAGAAAATGCCTCTGAAATGCAAAATTACTTAGTTCCTCTTTGTGTACAAGAAAATGTTTTCATTCTGTGCTCACACTTGAATGCGAGTTTGACCAGGTAAGGACTCTAGTCTGAAATTGTGTTATCTCAGAATATCTCAGAATTTATAATGTTTCGTTCTGCATATCTTCTAAAAAATCCAATTAATCCAAGTATTAATCCAAGAATGCTATTTTTATTCTTTTTATTTTTATTTTTTAAAGACACAACGCCTTACTACGTTACCTATGCTGGACCCAAACTCCTGGGCTCAAGGAATCCATCATCCTCGGCCTCCCGATTTCTGGGTCTGCAGGCACACATGACCATCACAACTATGCTTGCTGATTTTTAGTTTTTTGTACTTTATTTTTCATTTATGAACTCATTTATGGTTTGATTTTTACCCTAGGTGCTCTGAATTTCATCTTTTGTTTTTTTAAAAAGAAATTCCAACCAGTTAATGTTTTTTATTGTTATTGTTTTAGAGAGAAGGACAGTGAGAGAAAGAGAATCTATACATATATTTCTATATACACACACATATTTATTTGAAGTTAGAAAAAGAGAATCAATTTTATTTAGTTTTTCAGGTGGTTTTCATTTCTCCAGAACTCTGTTGTGTACGTGGTGCTGGGGTTCAAAGCCACGTACCTGTGCATACCAGGAAAGCAACATTACCACTGAGCCACCACTCCAGCCCCTGAATTTCATCCTTGGAACAAGGTACTCTTGAGTTCCCCAAAGCATTTTCAATGTCACTTTAGGTAGGTCTGTGTGCCTTGGGGAACCAATCTTAATATATATCAAATCATCAGTTTTTGAAGAACCAGAAAAGCACAACTGATATAATCAAAATACCCTAACTATAATAATTGTATTTTTTTGTGATTAATCTTTCTTCCAAATGGACTAAAATTTTTATTATTATTATTATTTGTGATGCTTGGTGCCAAACCCAGGGCATCAAACATGCCAGATTTAAATTTTAAAACAGCAATAATGTGGGCTGGAATAAAGCATAGGTATCACTGTAACTGATTCTGGAAATGAAAGAAAGATCAAACAATTGAGAAACAATAGAGAAGCAAATTGATAAATTTGATTAAGTATATTTGGGAAGCTTAAACTGAAAAAAAATAAATTTTATCAGAAAATAGAGTTTGAGAAAATTGTTTGCAAAATAGTCATAGAAAAATGTTTGATACTCTTACTAGGATTATGAGTTCTAAAAAAAAAGGAACATGAAAAAACACCCCAAAAGAAAAAAAAATGTGGCTAAGTGAATAGGTGATTTACATGATAACAAATAAAAATTAAAAATAAATTATGGAAAAATCTTCATTTTCAAAAAATGCAAAGAGCAAAATTTTGACTTTTTTACATATCAAATTGTAAAAACAAAAGGATTTTGAATAAGATGTTGTTGGGAAAGATATACTGTGGGAAATCAAGCACTTTTTTATACTCAGCTTGTGTCATTGAAAAGTTGTAAAAGAAATGCTTAGCGTTCAGTTAACTGATGCCTGTTAAAGTCACATAAATGTAGCCAGGCACCTGCCTATAATCCCAACAACTCCGGAGGCTGAGGCTGGAGGACTACAAGTTCAGGGCCATCTTGGACAACCTAGAGAGAACTTAACTCAAAATTAAGAAAACTAAAAAAGACTAGGAGTGTAAACTAGTGATGAACACCCTTGGGTTTAATTCCCAGTACTGAAAATAACAAGATAAACATACAAATGTGCACTTCTTGTGGTTTAGCAATTCTATTTCCAGGAATGTAGAAATGGGGACGGGAATCAAGTAAGTATGTAAAGATGCGCATTTAAGAATACCCAACACTGAGCTATGTATAATAAAACCGGAAGTAAAATCACTGTCTAAAAATAAGGTTATCTTCAGGTCATGTTCATTTAAATGAATTCAAAATGTTACCACATCTAAAGAAGATAGGCAAGGTATCTATCATCTAACGAAAAATGCAAGCTTCAAAACAATATAATTCCAGTATAATACCAGTCTTTTGAACAGAATAATTGAAAAATCATACATGTTTGATTCAGAAGTTTATATGTAGTACCATATTTTTTTTAAAGAGAGATGGAAAGTGAGAGAAAAAGGAAGAGAGAATGGATTTTATTTAGTTTTCATTGCTCTGACACTTGGTTGTGTATGTGGTGCTGGGGTTCGACCCCTTGTCCTTGTGCATGTTAGGCAAGTGCCACAATCACTGAGCCACTGCTCCAGCCCCACTATGTATCATTTGAAAGTCCAGAAAACCATACATAGTGACAGTAAGAGTACTGTTCTCTAAATTGTGATTTTGATTTTCTTAAATCTTCTGTATTTTATAAAATGAGGAAGTATTATTTTCTTAAGCAAGAAAAAAATTTAACTGATTTTCCTACTTCTATTTAAAGATTTGGCAGTGGGGTTGGGGGAGGGCAACTTAACACTCAGAGATCATCAAAACATAGATTTTACATTGATCCAATGTAAAAGGAAAATGTCAAGTCTCCTAACCTCGATTTTCATACACATATTCATATTAGACTCAGCCAAAGTACATCTATTTTTTCCCAATTTACTTTCTTTCTGAGGTCTCATGCTTTCTAATTATTTAAAAACAAGCACTCATTGTTTATTTAGACAAAATGTTATTAGTTATCCCTATCATTTTGGAAAGATATTTGATAGCTTATTATAAGTTTTTCCTTATGAATTTGACTATTAAGTGTAAATAGTTCACACTAAATACAAATATAAGGAATAACCCATTTAATTAGACCAGATGATATGATTAAAGCCTGTGTTCCGGTACTCAGAGTGTAGGTTGAGTACTTATCCAGATAATTTGATTACTGTAAACAGTCAACTTTGCCTGAATGATCTGAATAATTGCCTCACCTCTCCATTTAAAATAGCCTGAGGTTCTAGGGTTATTTTTGCATCCTACTGGCCACTTTCTGCAGAGATCAGCAATCAGAGAAAATCAGATTATCACTCTGTTTAACCTTCCTGTGCCTTGGGTAATTAAGTCAACAAATTAGCTGAAGGCTCCAATGCGGAAGGGGATTGGTAGACTGTGGTCAAAACACATATTTATGAATTTTCCCTTAAGCTGCTTTTCTTGAGGAAGCTTTGATAAGAAACATATGATCTCAATTATCATTAACTCTCTGCGGTTTCCGTGTTTGGGAGCTTGAACCTGACTTTAGAAGGCATAGGACCCCCTTCGAAGTGTGCCTGAGCAGTATATGGCCAGTTCATTCACATATTCCATCTTCTTATCTTGCATGGAGAGAGGGGATTTAAATCATTCTACACACTCATTGCAGACTCAAGGGCTATGCTACTTAAGTAGTCTGCTTCGGGGTTCTCCTTGGTGCCCTTTGGCAATACTTTTTTTCTAATTAACAAGGCATCTTTTTCTCATTTTTACCTGATAGATAAAAAATTAAAAAAAAAACTATCAATGGGTTGCCATACAAAGTTTTCATGCCTGTATACATTGTGTAATATTTAAATCACGTTAAAGGTGTCTATCACCTCAAACTTTGCTCATTTCTTTAATGATGAAAACTCTCAAGATCCTTTCTTCTTCCAGCTTTTTGAAATGTGCAGAAGATTGTTGTTATACATAGTGACCTTCTCTCTTAATATCTAAGGGAAAATATGCAAATATAAAAATAATTCTTAACCTAAGCAAATAAAAATTTAGTTAAAACAGCATTGCTATTGTTTGAAAACTCAGTCTTACTTTTCTGTTGTTTTTGCTTGTTAATTCTAAATTTAGATTTAGTTTGTCCATGTGAAAAATATTTAAAGAATATCAAATATTTTAATAGCTGATGAGCCATAATTTCATTTTTTAATATACATATTAAAATACTCCTACTACTAACCTTTGATTCAGAACTATAAATGGACTTAGAGTGGAGGACCTATGAGACTTGGTTGCTGGAACACCCAGACCAAGGGGCCCAAATGTGGCTGAGTGTATAATTTAAAATGGGCACCTCTGTCTCACACATATACCATTGAAGTTTTAATCAAATTAAAATACTCTATCTGATCAATCCCTTCATGTATAGAACACATAACTTCAAAAAAAGAGCTTAGCTTCCAGAATCACTTTTAAAATGTTTGGCGATTTTTTTTTTTTTTTTTTTTGGTACGGTGATTGAACCCAAGGGTTCTTAACCACTGAGCCACATCCCCAATCCTTTCTATTTTTTTTATTTTGAGAGGGGGTCTCACTTAATTTCTTAGGGTATCATCTAGTTGCTGAGGCTGGCTTTGAACTTGGAATCCTCCTGCCTCAGCCTCCAGAGTTGCTGGGATAACAGGTATGCACAACCACACCTAGCCATATTTTGAACACATTTGTGATAAGAGGCAAATTATTTGGTTATATATGTACACACTATATTGCTACAGAATGAAGAAAAATATTTTAAATATGGTTTCTGTCATATATAATCTTCAAATCTAATCGAAAGGGAGCATCCTATAATAGTAAGCAGTTAGAGAATATACCATTGCACTTTTTAACTCATTCCTCTATCTAGTATCTTCAAGATGAATGGAACTGCCATGGCCACAGAAATGGTGGGGTGAATGGTGTGTGTTTATGGCACTGGGTTTTGGTATTGTGGTAACACATTTGATTACAGTTTAATTTTGAAGAATTGTTGCCCATGCTCACTTTTAGAATATTTACAATATGCTACCCATGCATTAAGAATACAACCTATCCCAGTCTATGGTGCAAAGAAACTATTTCTGAAGGTACAAACGTTAACAGTGACATTACCACTATTATTAACTAATAATAGTGACTCTCAACTGCTATTAAATCCTAGTGGAATTTTCAATCAAAATTAACTTTGTAAAACCGAGTTACCCAGGGAAGGAACAATCCCATCTTTTCCAGGGTCTGAGAACAAGTGTATTAAGTGAACATAGCTACAACCTCCTGTTCCTCAGAAATACACAGAAATTGAAGAGTACTTTATAATGCATAGATTTTTAAATCAGTCTTATTCTATGGGACCTGAACAGAAGGTACCTGGAGTTTTCCTGGTATGCATCAGACAGAGTCCATATTAAATCACTGGAATAAGTATTCTCCAAGGTGTTTAGGAATTATAAGAG
This sequence comes from Aplodontia rufa, assembly GCA_004027875.1. Classification (NCBI taxonomy): domain Eukaryota; kingdom Metazoa; phylum Chordata; class Mammalia; order Rodentia; family Aplodontiidae; genus Aplodontia; species Aplodontia rufa. The sequence goes on from PVKS010018307.1 coordinate 14,000, forward strand.
TAATTTCATGCAATTTCAAAAGAGGAAAATTTCAATGAACTAAGAACATTACCTAGAGTTTATTAAAGAGCCTTGCCTAATTTGGCTCTCAAGATATGCCTTGAAAAAATATCAGATTTTAGATAATGAAAGTCATACATATCTGTTGTAAGCACTTGGAAAATGCAATAGATAAAATATAGTTGGTCATCAAGTGAAGATATTTTCCATATTTTCAGTAAATGTGTATTTTAATAGCTGGTAACACATTGCCTATTATAAGTTTAAGTCACATTTTTTTCTTTTTTCCTCATTTGGTACTGTAGCATATATATAGTATATCATTTAGAATTTATTATGTTTCAAGGGTCAGTAAACCTTATTCAAACTGGCTGAAACAAATCCAGGAAATCCCTGACTGTAGAACTAAAAAGTCATGAAGCAGAAATGAATTTAAGCAAAAACCAGATTTTCATCTGGGCACTGGTTCCATTTACCTACACTTCTCTTATATTTGCTTTCTTTAATTGGTTTTTCCATGTGTTAGCCCCCATCCTGGTATGGAATCAAAACCATTAATAGCAGTTCCAGACTTCACACCCTCTTACCACAGTATCCACAGAGTTTCTTTCCCAAAGGTCTTATACAAAGAATATCTGTGTTCCAATTCTTCTTCCAAAAGTCCTGAGATACACCCCAATTGGGCCTGCTTAGAACAGCTGTATGTTCCTAAAGGAATCACTATGATTAGGGATTTTGCTCTGACAGGCTCAGGCTTGGAATACATGCTCACACCACCCTCTCCGCATGGTAAGAGTATAATTTAACAAACATTTTTCTGTTGTTGTTGGTACTGGGGATTGAACCCAGGGGAGTTTTACCACTAAGCTGCATCCATAGCTCTTTTATTTTTATTCTGAGACAGGATATTGCTAAGTTGCTTAGAACCTTGCTAAACTGTTGAGGCTTGCCTCAAATTTTCCATCCTCCTGTCTCAGCCTCCCAGAGTCGTGGGATTATAGGCAGGTGATACCATACCTGGCTAATTTAATAAACCTTTTACTATCACATTAAGATCACCTTCACAACTGCCATTGTAATGTTTGTACACTATCGCATTTGACTGTTGTCCCAGCATTTTATTTAACATTATCCTCTTATTAGTCATTAACTCGAGATTCATTTATTTCTCTAATAAAAATCATGTGAACCCCTTTTATATAAAATTTGGACTACATTGGGTTGTATTTTTTTGGAATTGGTCACTACAACTATAATTATTGGGTGAAAGAAATATTTTTTTCTTGTGCTGCTTTTTAGAAAAACCACGCATTTCATATATAAGGTTATGTACTTATCACATCCCTGCTAGCACCATAAGTCAAAAATAAATTCTTTGCTAATTTATCCAAGAAATAATGCACATCATACTTATTCTTTATTCAGCATTATCAGTGAAGTTCACATTCTTCTTTAGTGATAACTGAGCACTATTGTGTGCCAGTCACTGGTATCAAGTTGTGTATACACCATAAAACCTGCATAACTAACTCTCCCGAAGTAAAATAGCTAGTAAAACGGACGATCAGCCAGGATTCAAATCTGTGTCTCTACCTGACTCAAATCCAGTCTTTAACAATCTTGCAAAACTACTTCCTAAATTATGCATAGTAATTATTTGTATTTCTTACTCTTATTTGATTATAACATTTACTATGATTCATGAAGAATTCTAATCTGCTTATGTATAAAATTCAGAATGGCCTAAGGATATCACAATTTAAAATTACTATGCAATTGAAATTATTCTCAGAAAAAAATGAAAAATAGAGGTGAAAGTAAAACTCATCATTCCATCAGTTAGTGCATGGATGGTAACTAGCACTCTTTCTATAGCTTTGTATTATTAAGGTTGGCGAAATGGAAAAAAGGAAAAGAATATGTTCCTTTAGCTGTCCTCTCTACATGCTGTCCTCTCAAAACCACATCATTTTGGAAGTTTCCTGATGGCTTTGTAAACATTTTTCCCAGCTTCTAGTTCTTCTCAACAGTGGAATGAATCTGTTACAAACTAGTCTGTCACAGCTGAAAGCAAAATCTACATGTATTAATTAGAGATCATTTAATAATTTATTTAAATGTTCAATAAGCTAGAATTGAAAGGAATATGTTGCCTACTTATAGTAATATCCCCAATTATAGGAATATATAGGAAAAGGAAAAATCGTACAACCAGTATCTGTTTGGATGAATAGTATAAATAATATTCATTATAGATGAATATTCCTATATCACAAACATATGAAGTCACAGAATATACTGGTGAAAGTTTCTGGGGCATGAAGTTGCCAATGGAGCGATCAATTTTTACAACCTAATTCATTCCACCAGAAGTCTTTATGAGCCATATATATGGCATGTAAATATATAAACATATATGTGCACATGTATATGTAATGAACACACATTCGTATTACTCAGCTTCCACAATCATTAGAGAAAACCAGAGGAGAATGCATCATTTATCCTCATCTATACTGCCTCTTCCCTGGCACATGTGTGTGCATGCGCACGCACGTGCACACACACACACATACCACATAGTTAATCCATAAATCAGTGTTGGGCACTGTACCATGACCATTGGTACGTCAATTCATTTGAGGAAATGTGCACACTCCTCCTGACATTACGCTGCTTCCTCTGCGTCCCTCACTTGTGGATGAAGTCAATCTTAAGTTCTTCCTCACAATAATTAGAGGGATGTTATGCTATTAGTTTAGAAAAGTCCTGAAGATTCGGTGTCTGCCAGATTGGTCAATACTATTTCTGCTCCTTTTCTCTTCTTCCCTGGCATATCTTTTCCAGTTCTAATTGCTATCCCTAAACATTCTATGAGCCTCTTTTTCTTAAACCCTTATTTCACTATCTTTTGAATCAAAATGTCATCATATAGAATTAGAATGCAAAAGTTTTTATGCATTCACACAAGAGTATAAAGATCAATGCTAAATTTGAAATTAAGTAAAGAATTGATATTTGGTTATTGAAATTCTAGAAGAAATACATGGTATGACAACTTAAATATGCTTTTCCTAAAAATTCTTTCAAAAAGATTTCTGTAACAATGAGAAGAAAGAGGTGAGGGAATGAATAGTATATCAACTCATAAGATATACTCTTTAACAACCTGAATATAATTTTGTTTCGAGAATTTGATCTATGTACATTCAGTTTTATTTCACTTTTATCATTCTAGAGAGTTGCCAGTAGAGGGAGTAAATAATTTAAAAATCAAATTAATTTTTATCTAATTTATTTTTTCAGTTTTACAAGGATCAGCCTATTTTTTCAATGTTACCATGTAATGTATGCAAGACTTCCAACTGTATCAGTCACTCAGAAAAATGCGAAATATAATTATAATTTATAAATCTCGAATTTATCTAATGCACAATCATACGTGTTATGAAAAGAATGTGGACTTGAATATGACAGACCTGGATTTTGCTATTCCTGCTCAATTTGTTTCTAATGGTGGACCATGGGGAATGCCAGCCATTTACCAAAGTCTCATTTTTCAGGTCTTCAAATGGGGAGAAAAAGATTAAATCACAGAGATATGATGTCATGGAGCATCTCTGATAGAATTAAATAGGATATATGTAAAGTAATAAGCATAATAATAAATATTGGGGATTTTTGCTTCACTGATTATGGAACTTTCTCCTCCTATGTGTAAGTCACCTGCCTTCTTCCCGTCTTCCCCTTAAGTATCATTCGCCCTAAGCTGGGCAACTTTGTGGAACAGTGTTGTCGCAGCCCTCTTGTAAACTACCCATCTCCAGATGTTGTGGCACAATGTACTTTTATGTCATCCTCTTAATTGGTTATTGGCATTACTCAGAATTCCAGAACACATTCCCTTCAGAAAGAATATAGTGTTCCCACTATATCCCTATTCCATTTCCTCCTCAGCACCATCTCACAATATTGCTGGAATAGATCAGACTTCCCTACAGAGTTTGATAAATTTAAAGGGTTTAGAATGTCAAAGGGAGAAGATCAAAGTCTTTAAATAAATATGATTTTCCCAAAGTCTCAAGAACATCCACTATTGCTAAGTTTTCTGGGAAAACCCTCTGTCCCTAACTTGTTTTCCCACCCTTAGAAAATGCAAACCCAGGAAACAGATGCTGGTCTTACTTCAGTCTCTGCTATCTCCACAAAAATCTTCCCCAAGACTAAGTCATCAAGTTTTACCTAAAAGTTTAGTCTTTGGGCAGGACACCCCATGGTATCGCTTGATGATTCAAACCCCACAGAAAACGCCAGGTGTAAAAAATCTGCTTCACATTGCTCCCCTCGGAAATCCTCTCTTTGGTTGTATTATTACCAAGTGTTCAGCTGTTGGAGTGCTTGTGAACACTGTGCATGTGAAAGCAAACACACACACACACACACACACACAGACCTCTAAAGGACACAATTTTATTCTCAGAGTTCATTTAACCCTATAGGGAAGTGAAACACATTTTGCTAACTGCATCATCATTTTCAAGGTTACCTATTTTTTATTAGATGTTAGCAATTCACATTTTAGGCAGGGCAGCAATGGTAGGTTTTTATTTGCTCCACCTGAACTAATTCTCAAATTATGCTCCATGCCCACCTCAAATAAAATATAAACCAAGTGATGACTCATTTATATGCTAATTGTTGCTGCCATAACCACACACATCCTTGGCCAGAGTTTCTAATTCATCCCTTGTAAGGCATCAGTTAAGGGTTGTGGGGCAAATGCCAGTTTTTTCTTACTTTCTTGCATTGGGAAGGGCTATTCTGTATTTTCAGATACACATGTAAACTATAATTGTTGGATGAGGATTGGAAGGACTGTGGTTCTGATAGTTTTTGGAGAGTGGAGTTTGTTCATTGAAATCGTGGATTTTCCACTGATCTTTAAATTTATAATTTTTGATTGCTCAAAACAGCAAGAGGATGAATGAGAACCCTTTGGATCTAAGACCTAGAATGCTACTTGCCAAGATGTGACCTGTAATAATTGAATAATCACAGAGAAGAACACAAAGGAAATGAATACTCACCATGAGACTAATTGTAGAAGTCACAGAAGACACAGAGAAAAGAAATGCCTTAACTCTCAAGCACTATTAATTTATTGATGCACACTAAAATTTTGTGAGGTTTTATTAGTGTAACTCCTGCTCCAGGGGAACTTAACCACTGAGCCACATCCTAAGCCCCCCCTTTTTTTTTTTAAGAGAGAAGGACAGAGAGAGAGCGAGAGACAGAGAGAATCAATTTTTTATTGAGTTGCTGTGACACTTAGTTGTGTACGTGGGTGCCGGGGTTCAAATCCATGTACTTGCGCATGCCAGGCAAGCGCCGTTAACTGCCGAGCTACCGCTCCAGCCCCCCCAAGCCTTTTTTTAATATTTTATTTTGAGACAGAGTCTCACTAAGTTGCTTAGGGGCTCAGTAAGTTGCCGAGACTGGCTTTGAACTTGTGATACTCTTGCCTCAGCCTCCAGAGCCCCTGGGATTGCAGGTGTACACTACTGGGCCTGCCCTTTGCTGGTGTTTTTATTTTACCTGGAACATCTTTCCATTAATTTATATAAATCTGGGTACACTAGGGAATGATACATAGTGTAATCAATAGTGTAGATATTTCTACAGTATGAGCAGAATATTTTTGTGTGGAAGGAATGTTCCTTAAATGAGTAGATGACCCGTTGTGCTAAAAAAATCACAAAACTAGAATCATTTCTATAATTTGATATTAAAAATTGCTAGAAATTATTCAACATAAATCATAATGAAAAGAAAGAAGATGAGGTTGGAGTGGTGGCTAAGTGGTTATGGCACTTGCCTGGCATGTCTGAGGATGAGCATTTGAACCCTAGCACCACATATGTACGAAATGTCAGAGCAATGAAAGCCCCATGAAAACCTAAATAAAATTGATTCTGTCTCTTTCACTCTCCCTCTCCCTTTAAAAAAAAAAGGAAAGAAAAGAAAGAATACTGGAAACTTAACTTCTGACAGTCAGTATATCAGAATCTAATACATTTAAGTAAAAATGGAAGAAAATTAGACAGTCTGTGTTGGTAACAATTGCTTGAATATGAACCATCAGATTGCCCTTACTAGTAATGCAATTTCAAGTTATTGCTCTTTTAACTTGCTTTCAATAGCTTGAGAATTTCAGGCCATGACAGAATTAATCTATTTCTTATCGCTTTGTGACTGTAACCTTGGAGCAAGTACTACTGGAATTAGATAAAACACATTATCTCTTATTTCTTTATTCAATTTCCTCTTTAAAAATACAACATTCAGCCTGGTGTGGTGGTACACAGCTGTAATTCCAGTGACTTGGGATACTGAGTTAGAAGGACGCAAGTTTAAGGGCACCCTCAGCAATTTAGCTAGGCTCTAAGCAACTTAGTGAGACCCTGTCTCAAAATAAAAAATTAAAAGGGCTGGTGATGTGGCTCAGTGGTTAAGCTTCCTTGGGTTCAATCCCTGCTACCAAAAAAAAAAAATTATATTTCACATTCACATTTAGGATTGTTTTTTAAAGTATCAGTTATTGAATTTCATGGCCATAATATATAAGTAATGGCTATTTATATGAAATCCAACATTAAAGGTATTTCCTTTTGTAATTAACTAACTTTGAAAGTTGTTGTGATCAGTCCCATGAGTATATATTAAGAAACACTAATAAAGTTCATCATTTCTTTGCTTTGTTTGCCTTGCTGTTGAAAGGTTAAAACATTAAGGTAGGAACTGTAACTATATCTCTTCTAAATCTTAAAATCAATAAGCCATAATTTAATCTGCTTGTTATTTTTCTCACTAGACACTGTGCAGAGAAAAATTCCCACACTCAGTGCGATAACATTCCAGAAGCCAATTTAAAAATTCATAAGGGCTGGAGTGGTGGCTCAGCAGATACAGCACTTGTCTAGCACGTGTGAGGACCAGGGTTCAAACCCTAGCACCACATACACAACAAAGTGTCAGAAAAACAATAACCAGATGAAAAAAATAAATTCTCTCTTTCTCTCTCCCTCTTCTCTTTTTAAAAGTAAAAATAAACAATAAATAAAAATTCACAGAAGACTTTTGCTAATTTTTTAAGACTAATTGTATTTCAAAGTTTCCTATTCTTGACTGAATTTCCATTTGTTCGTTAATAATACGGAGCAGTGTTCTCCTCACAGATGCCCCACAGCTGACTTGAGGGACAGCACTTGGGAGCCTGGTGCCAGGTGTTGGGAGGCAGAAACAGATGCTGTTTGCATAGGGAAAGTGGGAGAGGCTTGAGGGCTGGGTGAAGGCCTAATGGTAGCAAACACACAGGACAGTTTGGATCCCCAAATGCAGAGTTGCTTGACTGAAGGAGGCTGCTGTGGTTTGGGTGAAAGGTGCCCCACAAAAGCTCGAAAGTGAGACAATGCAAGAAGCCTGAGAGGTGAAATGGATTAGAGTTATGAGCCTTAACGTGACCAGTGAATTAATCCCCTGGTAGGGATTATCTGGGTGGTGACTGAAGGCAGGTAGGGCACGGCTGGAGGTGGTGGGTTATTGGTGCCATACCTTTGGAGTATATATTTGGCGAGGTAAGCATGGTTGCTTTCTTTTTGCTTCCTGATCATCATGTGAACTGCTTCTCTCCACCACACTCTTTTTCCATGATGTTCAGCCTCATCTCATGCCCTGAATTCTGAGACTTCTGAAACTGTGAGCCCCAAATAAACTGCTCCTCCTCTGTTCTTATTGGGTCATTTAATCACAGCAGCGAAAAAGTTGACTAAAACAGAGACTCTTGCCCCCAACTCAAGAAATGTAAAATAAACTGGATCCATGATCAAACAGAGAAACGCACCTTGCAATTCCTTTTTCTAAATCTATTATTAATAATACTTTCTTTTCATCTACATATATTTTTATCTTTTCATCATCCATATGTATGTGCATGTATATGTATATCCATTTTTATTTATCTTTTCTAAAGTAGGACTAGAATGGAGCATGCATTTTCCTTCCTTAAAATCAACAGCTCTTTATTGAATTCATTATACATTCAAGGCACCATGCCAGGCACCATGCCAGGCACTGGAAAGAAACCAGTAAAGGAGAACAGAAAGAATAATGTAAGCCAGGAACATGCGCTCCACCCTCAAGTTCTTAGCTAGTACGCTTCTCATTGAATCACCTATACTGAGAGAGGAAGAAGGCTTATTCCTTTGCGGGTAGGGATTGGTATACAAACAGTTACCAAGAGTCAGGAGAAATCAGATGTTAGGTGGTCAGAAAATAAAGTCTGCACTTTGTCATGTGTGATTTGTTCTTTCTAGCTTTTTCCCCAAAAGGCTCTAAGGGAAAACTTTTATATTTTAAGGTTCAATTATGTAGCTGGCATTCTTTTCAATCTTTCCTCTTTATTGCCTAACTTAAGAAAACTTTGTGTAGACCCAGTTCTTGTCTTAGCAGTGCCATTCGGTAAAGTACCTGCTTCACATCAAGGACAGACCATACTTAAAGACTGGACCTGGCACATGAGTGGAGAAATAATCTGCAAAAGACTATGGGGGTGGGGAAGCATGTTGGGAAAGGATCAGGGCAGCATCATGATCCTACGCTGGACTGAATTGGATATAAATTTTATTAAGAAAGGTGGCATTTCTTAATAGGTAAAGAAGGGTGAAATTCACAGGGAAGGAAAACTTGGCATCCTAAGCATTCCCAAATGTGTATGGATATCAATGTTGCTGTGTATATTTTGATGAAATCCACTTGCTCTTTCAGGCACACAACTTAAACTACGTTGGTTTGAAATGTAGGGCTGTTTTATCCTTTGTGCACTCAAAACTGTTCTTCATTATAAACCAGCCTTCTAAAGATTTGTGCTTTTCCATTCCAGATCTATAGGAAAATAAATAATACTGCTTCCAAATATCTTCTGCAAGAGAACATTCAAAAGTTTGATCATATGCAGGCCTCTTTGTTATGATATGGTAAACCTTTGATTGCATCACGCCTATCTAAACATGTTTCTCCTGACTGTCTCTGAGTTTGTCTGTGGAAATCCAGATTGGTTTTCTTGGTTTGTTTCCTGTTTTGTTTCTCTTAAAGTACAATGTTCCTGCGGCACTATGGTCTGCTGCATCTTTCTCTTATCAATCTTGTAGAGGAAAAAAAAATTGTAAGGATGTTTGTTTTTGCAATAATTAGGAAGGAATTCTACTTTCTACATTCTCACAGATAGCAGGAAATGCAACCATTGGCCACAATCCTAATCACTAAACTTCAGATTCCTTAAAAGCTCTATTATTTTAACTACCACTCTCCTAAAAAATGGCTAGTTGTGGAAACCTCAGGAAGTGCACAGGAAATAACTGCCTAAGAAAATGTTAACTAGGGAATTGGGTCATATAACAAAGTGGTAAGGCATGACTGAAACTACACCCAAACACTATTATTTAACTTCACAAACTGTCTTTGTTTGTGGCATTAAATAGTCGTAAAGAAATAATGCTGTCAAAATATGGATATCATGTCTTAGAATTGCCCAATTAGGCAAAAAGCCAAGATAGACATCCAGCTAGTGGCCAGCTTTGCAAGGCAAGGGGAAATGTAGAGTCCAGTCCTTATTAAGCCAGTTATCTCCAGATCTTGCAGCAAAGAGAATTTGCATTTAAAGATTATAGCAATTACAGAAGATGCCTGCAGTCTACCTTTTATTTTTATTCTGGATATCCATTTGAGTTACAAGTTTACATATACTTGAAATTATGTAAATAAAGTATCAGACTTTTTTCTTCTTAAATCTTTGTTGGGCGATGCTTTGCTCTAAAAAGATGGAGGAAAAATAGGAAATTTTCTCTCATCACTCAAGACCAATTCAAATATATGCAGATTCTACGCTAGACAGACCCATTGCTACTAGCGTGGTGTATGTGAATTTGGGCATGGCTTTTTTTTATCTCCATGAAGACTTGGTTTCTCTATATATAAGATGCCAAATTCATACTACCTTACTTTGGCTTATAGATATAAATTTAGCTTTACATTTGTATATTTTAAATGATATTAAATTTACTCTAGTGTTCCATGTCTTTCCTAAATAACAGTTAAATAACTAAATGGAAATAAATATATTTTATAATATCCTGCATTCAGAAACAGATGAAATGGTCACACCTAAATCACTATATTTTTGTAAGGATTAAATAAAAGAACACTTACTCTTGGTACATAAGACACTAAATAAATACTAAATAAATATTAGTAATACAATTGCTATAGTAACTCCAACTACCATGATTACCACTTCCAAACTCTTTTTCTATTTCCTAACATATAAAGTAAAGGGAATAAGACACACTCTAGCTCTCAGAATTCAACTGAAATAACCCATCCAAAGCTCTTTGCATAGTGCTTGGCCATATGCGCTCATTAAAGGTGAGCTACAATTATTCAGAGTTATAACTATGACCACCATTACAACTGCTACTACTAAACACCACTCTTAGTAGCAGAAATTTCATCCCCAATTCATCTCAAATGATTTGAGTCAGGACTAGAGTGGTGGCTCAGCGGTTATGGCACTTGCCTGGCATGCATGAGGATGAGAGTTCAAACCCCAGCACCTTGTACAAAATGAAGTGTTGAAGCAACAAAAGCCACATGAAAAACTAAGTAAAATCGATTCTTTCTCTTTTTCTCTCTCTCTCTTTCTCTCACTGTCCCTTTCCTCTTAAAAAAAATGATTTGAGTCTAACTATAAAAATATTAGAGCAAATTATTTTCAAGATAGAATTCTCTTTCATTGTTATTCAATAAAGATTAGCCAAAACTAAAACAGATCAAAAATCATAGGGCAAAAAAATCACTTAAGAACACAGAGAAAATCGCTGCTTCCCCCTCCTATGTTGCCCAAGGAAAATGGATGTGGACGTTATCTGGCACTGAAAGACTTCTTAGACAACTGTTTGCTCAACTCAACATTTTCTTTGGCATTTAAATGAGTTCAGTGGCTGTTTGGTTTCCTATCCTATTTCATCCTTCCCAGTAAACCTACTGGGTGTCCCTGACTTACCCAGGCAAATAGGTACACATACAAGTTGCTAGAGCTGGCGTCGGCAGCAAAGGAAACAAAATTGTCAGCATACCTTATAGCAATTCCGAGGAGAAAACACTTTACAGAAGTTATGTCTACAACCTGCCTCCTCATATCACTGATTTCCACCTTTCTCTTCTTCCTCCTCCACCCCCACCTTCTTTTTAAAACTGTTAAACTTCTGAGCCACTCTGCCCTTCTCAGATCTTTTTTGTAAAACAACTATCGAAAGGCCACAGTACCTAGAACACTTGTGCTTGCCTTGGTCTGAAAGGGGTTGGAAACATACCTAAACATGAAAGAGAAAAAAAAGAACTAAGGATAGAAAAGATGAAAAAAAGATGCTCCCTCTAAGTTTTTTTGTACAATATATTATATTAAAGAACCACTATATTTTCCTCTTACATCTCTGAGTTTCTTTTCATGATTTCATATTAATGAGACATATACCAGAAATGCCCAGGACTGCAATTCAAGAGAAAAAGACAAGTGCATACAATAGAAATGATGATATAAATCTATCTATTTTTTGTGGCGGTACTGGCAATTGGACCCACAGGCATTTTGCAACTGAACTAATCTCCAGTTATTTATGCTTTATTTAGAGAGCAGTCCTGCTAAGTTCCTGAAGCAGGTGTTGAATTCACCGTCCTCCTGCCTCAGCCTTCTGAGTCTCTGGGATTACAAGCATGTGCCACCATACCCAGGTAAATATATCTATTTCCTTTTGCAAATTCTACAAAAAATATAAGACCAGATTTTTTTATTAGAATATATTTTGGAAGTGACAGAAATCCAAATTAAGTTAAATTAGGTAAAAGGGAAATACACTGGAATATGTAACCAAATCACAAGAATACCAGTAGAGGGGGTAGGAGGGAGTTAGCTGGAAACAGGAAACAATCCACAGTCTCCAAATCTTTCTGATTCTGGTCACACATTATACAACTGTAAGATCTAGTATCCCATGTTAACAGCCTTACCTCCAGAGTAAGACTGAAAGATGGCTTCTACTGGTTATGTTCCAAAATCTCAGATTTGGCCTATCTCAAGTTGTGCCATTCATTTACTTGTCTTTTGAAATTTTCCAAATGAATATTTTGAGAATTAATTCTGGTGCAACTGAACATAGCATTGATTCCCTTGACTTTTTTTTTTCCTCACGAGTTGTAATACTTAAATCAAGAATTTATACCCTTTTACTTCTGCAAGTCCATGCTTACACAAACTATTGACATTAAAGAAAATGAAGTATTTAATTCTGTTTGAATTACTACTTCTGTATCTCCTAGTTCTCAACTAAGGACTGCCTCTCATCTTGCTCCAATTTTCACACTTCCTTTACAAAAATCAAGCAATACAAGAAGAACCACATTAAATTCAGCCATATAATAATAATGAATTTGTTTTTAAATAATTCTTTTAAACTTTCTTGAAATCAAATCACAGTGGTTAACTGTGTAGTGTGGTTTGCATGGTCTCAAAAGAAATTAAGAGCAAATGATACTCAAAATGTTCATGAAAATCCAGTCTGAAACCTGTGACTAAAATCAACAAAAAACTCAGCACAGGAGGCTATGTTAACACATCACAGCTGTGAGTCTGTTCATTTTACCAGTGACATGGCAAATTAAAAAGTTTGTTTAAGTGTAAAATTTAAGTATAAAAGGTATCTTCTTTTCATTTGAAATTTGTATACTAGTTTCTGTTGACCAATTCTAAATGTGAGATTAGTAAAAACATTAGAGCCTTATTAAAATACTGGGGGTGGGGAGACAAGATTAGTAAATAGGAAGAACTGAGCAAATGTCTTTTTTTTTTTTTAAACTATTGTGGGAAATGCAGCGGAGAAGGGGGGTGGGGAGTTCCTGGCCATACACAGGATGCCATAGTTCTAGATTTTGATTAATCATGATAACCACATAGTCTTGAGAATTGAACTTAATTTCTAACCACACAATAGTCAAATTTCAAAACTTTAGTCATTATAATCACTGTTAAGCAAATTTTTTCTTGTTTTATTATTTTTTGTCCTGCACCAAGTGTGTTCCATATTTGACCTGGAAACATATTAAAGACAACTTACCTAAAGACTTCTTGGTTGAAGGTTAAAGGTTATTTAAGGAAAATGGGGAGAAACTTGAAATATGAGGAACACTACTTCCCCAGTCTTCTAGAAGGGAGGAAACAGATTGGCAAAGGGTGTTTATTTAAATTACTAAATTACCTTTTTACCAACTTGAGGCTGGGGAGGTACTTATTTGGAAAGCTGTAATAGAATGTCTTTAGCAGGAAATCTTAAATAGGGGCTAAACCACTTCAGAACCTTGACTGGAATTTTGAATTATGGACATTAAGAGATCAGCAAGAAAATAATGCAGCATTATTTCATTAATATAGATTGTGCTACAAATAAACAAAATAAAGGAAGGGAGCAGTATGCTCATTGCATTGGTAATAAATTTCCCCACCAAGGAAGCAAATAAATTTAAGAAAGCACAATGATTTGCTTCAAAACCAGAATAATAAGGAGAGTTTGTGATATCTTTATTTTTTTTTTTAGTTTAAGATATCTTTAAAAAAAAGAAACAACTAGTCATTAGCACTAAAGATATATCTAAACTAGGAAGGGTAGACTAAGAAGAGACAGCATATTTTTCTTTCTTGAGCTTTTTTTAGTCTCTCAGTGCTATGGAATTAGAGCAGCAAGCTGAAATGATTTATGAAATGAAAAATTCCTGCCCACCCAGTTCACAGACAATCATGAGCAATAAACTACTGTGTTCTGCTATTTGCCATATTATTTAGCTCAGATGTAACCAGAAAATCCCACTCCACACAGAAGAGTCAACCATAAAAAGAAACAGATTTCCTTGCATTTCTCTCATGTGTTTGTACACGGACACACAGAAAAATAATATATGCATATTTGAACACACATCGATAATTTGCCTTTTATCTTATCCTTTGCTTTCCTTTTTGTTTTTTCAAAGAATTTAATTTGCTTTTACTTTTGAAGTAATTCCTTCATAAACTTCTCACTTCCTTTCTCCATATTAAACTCTGATCCTTTTTGTTCTCCACTAGACAGAGAACCAAGTTTTTACCTATGTGCTAAAGCAAATCAGTACCCATCTATATTGAATGATTGTTATATAAAATTGATTATGTTAAATGATGGCTCTGTTTACATTATACATTAGCTTTATTAATGATGTGGCTGCTTGGGAGAGTACAGTGTGATCTGAAATTATAAGTAGTAACATTGTGCTGTTTTGCATAGCTTTATAAAAACATTCAGGAGAAACTGTGAGTATTAAATGGAGAAATCATCATTAATTGACATGTATAAGACTATTATAAAGTCCTCTACACATGCAGAAAATGATGAAGTACAAGGAGTAAATTAATTCAATAGAAAGCTGTGTACACTTCCCTGTAAAGACTACATACTTATATTGATAAGTCCTATACACTATAATATAGAGACCATTATAAGAACATTCATAATCAGCCCCTCCAGTAATTCAGGGAAATTAAGAGATTGTTGAAAACTAAGAAAATTGGAAAACTCAATGGACACAGTAGGACTTAATATACGTTTAAAAGTTAGTTAATCTTGGATCATGAGACCTTGTGTAACATATATGGATCTTGTCACACAACAAATGTCCAGAATTGATAAGTAAGCTAGTCTTCAGCTTCCCAGTTATTAATATTTTCCCATATACTCTGGATATTTGAGCACACAAGGAAGTGTGGGGAACAGCAAAGCTTGGAAAACAGGAATGAGACTAGTGTGTGTGGGAAGTGGTATGATGAGGAGAGGGACTGGGGGAGAGGAAAAACGGTCCATAGTCCTGGGGTGGATATTAAAGTTTCTGGCAGATGGAAGTGTCCTAGCTATTCCCAGAAAGGAGAGTCTCTAATGACGCTCTAAAGAGCTTTCAGTCACCAATGCCACTTACTGGCCCTTTCCTGCCCAGTACATACAGGTGGGATGAGGGTTACTCACACTAATGGGGTTAGGGAAATGAAGGCGGGGACAGGGCCCAGAGTTAAGATGTACTCAGTGCCTTTTCATTCCTTTAACCAGGTTCCAAATTATTTATTTACACATTCCTACATCTTGTTCTCAAAAATATTCTGGGATCCACAGATAAACTGAAATGCACTTCTGAGTGAAATGTCAAGATGTCTTTCCACTTGAACTAAGACCTAACTTTGACACTGTCGTGTGATCTTCGTAAAGGGCAGGTGACTAAAGTCAACTTGACCTCCTGTTGCATGAATATGGAAGTCATCATTCTAAAACCCATGCTTTTAAGATGGCTCCATCTTTGACTTCAGTAAACTTAGAATTGACATCAATTCATTAAAGAATTTTCATTAAAATCAGTTTCTTAATTCTTTTTGTTTTCTTTGGTTTGGGGCAGGGATTGAACCCAGGGCCATTTAACCACTGAGCCACATCCCCACTCCAAATTACATATTAAATCTTTTATTTTTTAAAGAGAAAAGGACAGTGAGAGAGAGAGAGAGAGAATCAATTTTATTTATTTTTTCATGTGGCCTTCGTTGCTCCAAGACTTCTTTGTGTATGTGGTACTGGAGTTTGAGCCCATGTACCTGCGCATGCCAGGCAATCACCGTAACCCACCTAGCCACTGCTCCAGCCCCACATATTAAATCTTTTTAATATTTTATTTTGAGACAGGATCTTACTAAGTTGTTCAGGACCTCCCCAAGTTGCTGAGGCTGGCTTTGAACTTCTGACTCAGTCTCCCAAATTGCTATGGACTACAGGCATGCACTACCATGCCCAGCTTGTCTCTTGATTATTTTTAAGTCTCCTCTAGTTATCCAGATTTTCTAGTTCTTATATTTAACTGGGCTGGGTGTAAAAAATAATAACTAAATGTCTCTTTGCTTTTTCCTTTTGAGCGGGGAAAGCAGATATAATTGCATTCCAACGTGGTGAACGCAGACTATAAATGCTACAATTGAACTTCTAAAAGATAACATAGAAATAGATATATTTAGTCATCAGAAACTTTATTTGGAAATGATTCAAAATCTTAAACTAATATGAAGAAAAAATTTAAAATAAAAATATTTGAGATTTGCTGTCTGTATTGGTGAAATTCAAAGGATACTTTTTTTTTTTTTCAAGCATGGCTGGGATTTGGGATCTCAGAGAAATCTATCAGGATTTCACCTCTCTTTATCTTCTGGCTCTCCTTACTTAGGTAGATCATGGCCAGTAATCAAATAACAACATCTTTGCCATCTTATTGTAGACGGAATGCCTTTGCTCATGGCTCTGGACAGGACATTCTGAGTGGCTAGTCCTTGGTCATATGCCACCTTGTCATTTGGAAGAAGATGTGATTCACTTCCAGGTGAATGATGTAGAATGTTTATCACAAAAAAAATAGAGGTTGTGTTACCAAAACACAGGAAAAGAAGGATAAGGAAAACTAGAATAAGTCTACTTCCTAAGGGCAGATCCCCAGTGTACTGGCATCTTGGCTGCCTTCATTGTTAGCATATGTGACAACTCCTTCTCTTTCTTAAAGTTACAAAGGATATGTCTTTATTCTTTCATTTTAAAATTTAATTTAGATTATATTTTCTTTTAAAATGGGAGAGAGAGAGAAACTTCAGAATCAATTTTATTCATTTTTTACGTGGTTTTTGTTTTCTGACACTTAGTTGTATATGTGGTTTCTGGGGTTTGAATCCAGGTCCTCACACATGCCAGGCATGCACTCTACTCCTGAGCCACAAGTTCCAGCCCTAATTCAGTTTTTAAATAACTTGAAAG
The DNA here is from genome assembly GCA_004027875.1 of Aplodontia rufa. NCBI lineage: Eukaryota > Metazoa > Chordata > Mammalia > Rodentia > Aplodontiidae > Aplodontia > Aplodontia rufa. The sequence goes on from PVKS010018307.1 coordinate 30,964, forward strand.
CAATAGCTGAATGCAGGGGTGTGAAATATATACATTTAAGTGATAATTGTACTTCAAATGTACTTTCTAGCAAGGACAATTGACATTGTATATTTTCTAGCATTTCTGTCTGAGAAAATAATAACTAACATAAATTGAGCTTTTTGTATACACCAAATACAAGGTACTATTCTACATGACTTGCACATATTAACTAATTTATTTATTCACAAATGTCTGATGAAATAGTTGTTGTTATCCTCATTTTATAGATAAGAAAATTGAATGAGGGATTAGATTAGTCACACACCAGTGTTGAGATTTGAGCTACTACTAACTACCTTGTTTAACTTACATCAGTCAATAGTTTGCTAGATTTATGGTTTTCCATCTTTAGTTTTGTCTCGCAAGCTGGCATTCACATTTCTGGAAATAGGAGTTAAACAGAAAAAAAATGTGTAGAAAAAGACTGTTGTCTTCATTTTTAGAAACTAAACTGCATGTTCTAGAAAACCTATTTCCTTTAGAAGCACTGATTTGTTTTCTTCTACCAGTAGTCAGCAGACTTTTCAGAGTTAAGTCGACAAAACATTTTCATTATATTTTAAACTATTGATTGATCAAACTAAAATTCAATCAGTACAGGCTTATATCTTTTTAATATCTCTCTGATAATTTAAAGGGCTCCAGAATTTTGAAGTTGTAAACACGTGGTTTTCTTTTTGTGCCTCAACTATTAAATGAAACCACATGGATAGAGAAATGACTTCACATGGCTAGGGAAAAATACCAAGTCATTTGCTCCTCTACAGTATGGTAATAGAGTCAATGTGAATTATCCTGGCATAAAAAACATTGGCATGTATTGGTTAGGACTTGTTTGGTTGAAAGTAATATTTTCAAACAAACCAAAGGAATAATTAAAACCAAAGCCTCAGATGTCATTATAATATTTATTGTTTTTCTAATTTGCTTATTGATTAGCATTATTTTCTGCTATCTCATTCTTCATAATAAATTAAAAATACTACCATACTCAAAATTTATAACTCCCTTTGTCTGTACCTGGAATTTCTAACCTGGATTCCAAATTCTCAGAGATATTAACAGGCTCATTTTGGATCATATGCTTGTTGCTGGTCCAATTACTTGTACCAAATGAAAGGATAGAGTTGGCTCAGATTTGGTTAGCCACCAGCTCTTGGAACAAGGACAGAATAATACATGAGGGATGGAGGAGTATCAATGCTCAGAATAAGAAGATTCTACATAGTCAAATCAGTGTATTTCAAGTCTGTTATTTAAAATCACTTAACAGACTTTTACTCATTTAGCTGACAGGGAATTTGAGATTCAACTCTTTTCCAATAATGTTTACGAAGATGGCACATTTTCTGCAGATTCCAAAAGGCAAAGCCAAATGCGTAACTCCAAGTCATTGTACATCAGTGACCTTGACAAAATTTGCAAAGGAACAGAGAAAATGTTTTAATTTAAAAACACAGAAAATTATAGTAAATCACCTGCCATCTGATCTGTATCCTACATACATACACCAGCTGCTGAGCAAGAAAAAAAAAAAAAACTAACTCCTGGAATTTTCACCTTTCCTTCTCCCTTCTAACTGGGGAAGAAAATAATAAAGATCAACTATAAAAGAAACAGCTGGAGGTTTTCAGACAACAAGGAGGAAGAGGAGAAAGAAATGTTGGAAGAAGAGATGGAAGATGAATGAAGGGAGGAGGTGGGTAAGGGGGAGAAATTTTCCAATGCACATTATGCATAGCTGTATGATCTGTTGCTATGCTTTGTTTTCTGAATATTACATTTATTTCTTATCTGAACATTTATAACATTTGGTATTCACTACCTAAAGGAAGATGAAGCTGAAGAGAGAAAGATGGAGGTGGTAATGTCAGTGCTTGGTTTGGAATTTCATTTCCCTTGTTTTGAGAAATTAAAAACTGTTTCAAAAATACATGGGGTGAAATTTTGGGGTAAAAGGGGAGTGGATTCAACTGACAGAGGGAACTTGGATTATAATAAAATTATTTCAAACTAAATAAGGTCTGCTACTGATAGGGCACAGGATTAACAGAATTACAGTTGTGACAAATATAGAAAATTCCATTTCTTGAATACTTATGTTTATTTACTAAAATTTATAGTTATTTTATATTCCATAACATAACTGAGAAAACGATACCTATAAACTATTTTCACTAATTTTTACCCAGTAAAATGTGTTTTATAACCCTGGGGTTAAAAAAATATTTAAGAAACGATCCCCATGCCCATCGATGTGTGTGTACTTTTTTTTTTATTATTCTGTCTTAAACCCTGAGAACGAAGTTCCCTGAATTTTAATTGTTTGGCTATAAACTCAAATATATCATTTACTGAAATTTTTATTTTTCACTTTGAGATTCAGACCTACTTGGTGTTCAATATATTATACTTTCTTCTTTCCTCTACTCATTTTACTTACTTTTCCCAACCTTCTAGAACTTAAACAACATCACCACAATGAGACCTCCTTGGATATTGTTCCTTAATTTGCCCATGATAAAAAAGACTTTTAAATATCCCTCCATAGAGGCCACATGTGTACCATATATAGACCTTAATATAAATCATGAGGAGAGGGCCTCCAGCATCCTACAAGTAAAATCTTGAACTTGGTATGCTATAGTAGTTAGTCTTTGATCCAAGGAAACCCACAATTGAATTAGCAGAGATGATTTCTTTTTTGCTTTCTTCTTTCTCATGCCCTTGGTAGATTTGTAGCTCAGAAAACTGTATCCCTAGAGACAAATGAGGAATTGTTCTATTTACAGTGTCTGCAGCTTCTCTGACTCAATAAGTGACTGTTAGCAAGGGAAAGTGACAAAGCTAGACAGTTCAAGAGCACAAAACTTGTCATGGACCCATGGTAATAGCCTGTCATTATTCAGGGTGGGGAGAAGAAGAAGACATTCATTCTAACCAAGTGATATGTCGCATTATGTTCAGGATCCCTACCACACTACCTTTTACATTTCCACTTGGCTCATTTGAGCTCTATCATCTCTAAATGGACACGAAGGACAATGTCATGTGCAAAATAACCCTCCCAGCTCGAAACTTCTGGTCTAAGTTGTCAGTTGACCACTGCTCTTTGCTATAATCAAGTTTCCAGCAAAAAGGTACCAAAAAGCCATAGACATAGGTGCCTAAAAGTGTTGGCTTATAAACAAAAGCTCTCTAAACACCCTGCAAGCCCCATATGGAAACAAGTTGTACCGAGATTTCTCCTGAGTAGCCATGTGTCCCCATCACAAACGTTTTAATTTTGCCTATATATTTTTGCTTCATCTTATTTGTAAAATGATTTATGGTGACTTTTAAGATATATGAAATATTTTAAATTTATATTTCAAACAGAAGAAAAGGAAATATTATGTATACTAAATGACCTTAGGAATGAGGCTAAATTCAAAACTGCCGAAAGAGCCTTATAAAGACACAAAACTTTTGTGCTACTTTGATGACAGGACAAGGAGAAAGGAACATCAGATGACTAAGCTAAATCTGATCAGTCTGGATGTCAGCAGTTCATAACAATTATTTAGAAGACAGAAAAGGCAAATCATCTGAAGGTTGCTCGTGGTGGAGAAAGCTCTCAGTTTTGTCACAATGCTAGATAAAGAGCAGGTTTTCTAATCAATAGAGCAGGGCTACCATCTTAAATCATTAGTATGGATCACTTATTCTTTTAAGAAATTCAGAAAGAAAAATAAAATTGCCTTTAAATAAAAATATTTTCCTTGTTTATATTTATTGAGTTTGAAAGATATAAAATTTTTGACAAAGAAGTTTGAGGTCACTGGAATGCAAAAGTGAATCCCTCATCTTAGGAGATTTCCTATACCATGTGTTGGAATTGGCTTGTGTGTAAACGTTTGCTGATCCTGTATTGCTAGAGGGTGAAATGGGTCATGTCTAACCTTAAATTCTGAAAGCAGCAATATGGGAAACCATGAATTGTTGGGAACATACTTTCTGACTCTTACAACCTGATAAATGACTGAATTCTTTAGACTGTGCCCTGGGCTTACCATGTGAGCCTGCAGGAAAAGTTTACTACCCAAATAAAGAAATGATCAGTGATAAGAAAATTACATTAAAACAGTTTTAGGAAAGTTGATGTAAATTTTCATTCTTTTGACAAATGTGCTTGTGAACAGACACAGAATTCATTGAATCATCCAATTTGTTCATTAAACTTGATATGATAGTTCATATATTACTGACTCTTGAATAATAAAAATTTTCAGGAGAATGAATAAAGGACTGTAAAGGACTGAATGAATAAGGGACCATAGAGAGGAAGAGCTTACTTTTGTCCTGCTTCCAGAGAACAGAGCTCAGAGAGAAATCATGGAGATAAATAGTGCACAAACACTGTCTTAAAGAAGTGATGTAAGCTACCATCACCAGTAACATCATGTGGACTTTATATACCACGTGAGATGATGTGAAGAGAAGGGTATTTTACCTGTAATATTCCTCCAAAATCTGGAACTCCAGTCTAAACATGAGTAAAACATCAAACTCAGACAGGAAACATTCTAAAGGGTACTTGGGCCAAATTCTTCAAAGTTATCAAGGTCATGAAATACTAGGACACAATGGGCAACTGTCACAGACCAATGGAGACTGGGAAGACATGATAACTAAATGCAATGTAGGATTGTTGCAAACTGAGGAAGTTAGTGGAAAAATGGACAAAATACAAGTAATGTCTGGAGTTTTGTTAATGATGTATCAATGTCGATTTGTTGGTTTGATAAATGCACCACGGTAATGTAAGATGTCAACAATGGCAAAATTGGGTGAGGTGTCTATAGGAACTCTGATTATCTCTAAAACTGTTCTTTAAATATAAATTTTTTTAAAGAAAGAGGGGACAGTGAGAGAGAAAGAAAGAAGCACTTTTTATTTAGTTTTTCATGTGACCTCCATTCTTCCGACACTTTGTTGTGTACATGGTGCTGGGGTTTGAACCAGCACCCTCGCACATGCCAGGCAAATGCTGCAACCACTGAGCCACCACTCCAGCCCCTAGATATAAAATTAACCTAAAATTAAAACCTATTTTAAAAGGGATTCTCAAGATATGAATTATTAAATAGTCTTATGATCTATTCACATTGGATAGAGCATAACACTTTTAAATTTAAGAAGAAAAACTAGTGGTGAGAGGAATTTTCTAATTAAACATAAATTAGCTAAAGGATAAAGCATAAAAGTCAGGATGAAAATCATTGGACACAATGAATGTGAAAAAAAATGACCTGCTATAATTCTGCAGAGATGAAATTTTCCATACTGTTTTTTAATTCTTCAGAGACATCCCTTCTTATATGTCCTCCCCTGTAACATGATCTTCCTAATATTAACCATGTATACTTATCCCCAGTATACAGAGTTGCCTGAGCCTTCCTCTCGGAAGTTCAAAGGGGATCTCTTTTCACACCCAAATTACTCTGAGGTATTTTCCTTCTTTGTTCTTCTGGCATGTATATCTTGCTTTAATCACCTTGCCTTTGCCATGAAGAACAACAAATGCTGTCTGACATGCTTCTACTAAGCAATGCAAAGAAGCTGGTGCCCAGCTGTTTTTCATCTCTACCCTGGACAGACAGAACAGAAACTTGTGCCCAACTGAAGGAACTGCACACACAGGTCTCCAGGAAATCTTCCATTTATGACCTATTGCTGTCAATACTGACACCAAAAGGAAATCAAAATAGAATCAAAGGTCGAGCAATTAAAAGGGAAATATTCATGTTATTTTTTTTAACACTAGAGAGAGAGAAAGAGAGAATCAATTTTTTAAGTAGTCTTTCATCTGGTTTTTGTTGCTCAGACACTTAGTTGCATACGTGGTACTGGAGTATGAACCTGCGTCCTCACACGTGCCAGGCAACCACTATAACCGCTGAGCCATTGCTCCAGCCCCTATATTTGCTGTAAGAATAGAAATGTAGAATACATGAACTAAAATCTTCTCTACAAAAAAATGAAACATTTGGAAATAAAAAGGAATTAAAATTAAAGAAGTTCATTTTAGTAACTTTCATTTAAACTCTAAAATGTGAAGAACACTGCATTAAATTACTAGAGAAAAAGATATGCAACCTTTGTATCTAATGGGAGAAAGGATATAAATCACTCATAATGAGGACTGACATAATGTTACTTTGTATAATGATGGGTACATTTGTTTTATGACAGATGTGTTAATTTCTTAACTTTCATAATAACAGATACAATTGTTTTATGAGAAGCTCATTGCCCTGAGGGCATTGCTAAGAAAATGTTTCTCTGTTGTTTATTTTTAGTATTTCTACATATTTCAATCACTTGAAATATTAATGAGAAAGTATTATCTATTCTTTTTCAGTTGCAGACAAAATTACTATGGAGGAAGTAAATGGTTTAAAAATATGAGGAAACAGATAATAAAATAAAGATAAAAAGAAAAGAAATTTTGAACTTCTGAACTCTTTCCATGTTGAGAAATATTTGATATCAAATATTTTGGTAACAAAATGTTTTTTCCTGAAATAGTTACCATTACTATACTGTCATTTACCACCAAAAACCATTTCTTCCAGTTAAACAAAAGGAAGATTAATTTTATGCAATGCTCCACAACTTCAAGTTCTTACTGTTCCTATAGGTGAAGGAGAAGAGTTGAAGCTACACAACTATTTCTACTTGAGAACCATCCAGGATGCGCTTGCTTTCCCATACTGATGAAATTTCAGACTGTTGCAAAGTTCTTATCTTTCTAACTGTACTTTTAATGTATCAAGCAAAATCTTCAGTGGAAAATTGTGATCAGTAGTGTGCTAGTAAATGTTGAACAACTGGATCTCAAAAAAATAAAGCATGGATGTGCATGCATATGAATATACATCATTTTGCAATAACTTTTACTGATATAAAGCGCATATGATTTTGTTGTGCTTCCTAAACTCTTGTAACCATAGATAATCTATAGCTGTAACTGATGAATTTTTGTCATTGTGGTATGAATTTTGGTTAATATTTTTCTTTGTTTCTTTACCCATGTAGATAAAAGTGAAATAATGAAGATCAGTGTCAGAATTTCTTCATCGTCATGTTAATTTCATTGCTAAGATGGATCACAGTTTGAATGTAATGGCCACAGAAATGACATATTTTTAAGTTTAATCTGAATTATTCGCACTTTCTTCATCAGTTTCTTAAATCTAGAGGCAATAAAGAAAACAAGAAATTAGGCTCTGATCTAGTCTTTGTCTCCAACGCAATATTCTCATCATGACCCATTTCAAACCTAATGTACTAGTACTCATGTAATAAGATTAATGTAGGAGTAATGTGAGAGTTGAGGAGGTTGCTCAGTAGCTCATGATTCTGCTTTTACCACCAAATAGATCCAATAAGGAAAGTAATCTAAAAAGCATACATAATAACAAATTTATAAAATAATTAGGAAGTTGTAAGTTTTAAGTATTTATTACCTTTGTTTTAATATATTTACTACTTTTATTTGATTGTAAATTTATATAATTTTATTTTTAATAACAGCTCTGCATACCAGCAAGATCAGAAATTTCCTGAAAAGGTAATGAATGGTTCTTGAAAGTTTTAAATGAAGCAGCTTCAACACCCTACTGATGGCAAGGGGCTTTGTGAACTCTGGGCAAATATTTAACACAAAAGGAAAATCAAATGTAAAGATTTGGAAATAGAAATGGAGTTAAAACCTTTCTCTGCTTAATCTCATTAACAATAAAATTCACAAAAACATTGACTGAAATTCACTTCATTAAATGCATATTTTTATTTTCCTGAACACATGCACTCATGTCTCATAGATTTGCATTTCCCCAAATAAGACCTAATATGTGTCATAGGTAAGTTGATATTACCAAGAAAGATTAGCAATATAACTTTCCAAAAAGTATTCTTTTATTTTTCAGGATAGTCCAAAACTTTTAGAAATGTTCTCTACTTGGAATATGATGGTTCTGGCCTTGTCTCAGTTTTGTTCTCCAGCTGTCTTCTAACATAGTTTCATGATGAATCTAGCATAAGTTGTTTTCCCTTCTGCATACCACACAAGAATGTTGCTGAACAAGATTCCCAAGGTTCATTCTGACTGGAAAAATTTAGGCCTCTTAAGTACTGCTGAAGTTAAGTGTGAAGTAATCTTTTGATAAACATAAAGGTTCCATTGAAGAGAGTTGAATGGCTACTCATAATGGAATTCTGAAAAATGTTCAAAAGAGTTAAGAATGAAGGTCAGGGGCATGGAGCGGTGGCTCAGCTATTATGGTGCTTGCCCGGAATGTGCAAGTATATGGGTTTAAACCCCAGCACCCACAAAAACAACTAAGTGTCAACAAAAGCCATGTGAAAAACTCAATAAAAATTGATTCTCTCTCTCTCTCTCTCTCTCTCTCTCTCACTGTCTGTCTCTCTTTAAAAAAAAAAAGAATGAAGGGCAGATGAAGAAAGTCAAATATATCAATTATATCTTCTATTCCAAAGTAATAAATGGATACCAGTTTTTAAAAGACATCAAATCTGGACATGCCTGTTTTCAAATTCTGTGACGATTTTTTCCCTCTGTAACTTTCCAACTTTATTTCTCACCAGTCTCATTCTCCTCTAGACGTGCCAATCTCACTCTTCCAGAAATGTAAAACATTTATACTTGGTTTTGTGCTTCACAGAAGCTCCAATTCAAAAATCTACGTTCCATTTTTATTCCCACCCTGAATAATCACAATTTAATTCAATAAACTACTTATGTACTAAGCAACTAGTATTTTTTAAGAGCATGAGGAGATTGTACTCATGGGAAATCTATGCAGAGATGGTTAAAGAGTCTAGAAAAATGAAGATTTACACTTACTGAGAGTTTAGGGGATGTAAACCACATAGAAATTGAAGTATAAAAGATTACTTAAAATAAAGCAAGACTATGGAGAAAAAAAAGAAGAGAACTAAAGACAAAATATCTTTATAAGGAGAGGGTTACACACCAAACCATGATGACTGAGTAGTGTCAGGACAGAAAGAGAACAGGAAAAATTGTTAACACAAATAAATAAAATTGATTAAAAAGGAGAATATTAGGTAAAGACTTTCTCAACAGGTCTCCGAAAGCGAAGGAAATAAAGTCAAAAATCAGTGAATGGGATTTCATAAAGCTAAAAAGCTTTTGTACTGCCAAGGAAACAATCAAAAGAGTCAAGAGGTTTCCTACAGAAATGGAGAGTATCATGGACTATGATTCCTCAGACAAGGGTCTCATATCCAGAATCTATAAAATACTCA
>PVKS010018308.1:0-40339 GCA_004027875.1 Aplodontia rufa
GCTTGTGTGTGTTTAATTTTTTTTTGGTTGAATAGAAAGATGTTAGTAGTTGAGTGTGATCACTTTAAAATCTTTGAGTTGAGTGGAATGTGATTAAAAGTTTCATGGCAATCTAATCAAAATTTTACAATTTTGAAAATTATACACATTTCAAAGTACTGAGTAGAAAATTTGAATTTTGCTTTAACCAAACCCAAGTAATATGTGACATTGATATTTTTGAAGATTCTAAATTTGAGGTTCTCTGAGACCACAGTTTAATGCTGCCTTATGATTTTAATACCTATGTAAGTTATTAAAAAAAAAAAGTCTGGGGCTGGAGCGGTGGCTCAGCGGTTTCGGCGCTTGCCTGGCAAGCACAAGGACCTGGGTTCAAACCCCAGCACCACGTACACAACTGAGTGTTGGAGCAACTAAGGCCATGTGAAAACCTAAATAAAGTTGTTTCTCTCTTTCGCTGTCTCTCTCACTGTCCCTCTTTCTTTAAAAAAAAAAAAAAAAAAAAGTCTGGGGACTGTGGCAGTGGCTCAGCAGTAGAGAGCTTGCCTGGCATGTGTGAAGACCTGGGTTAGATCCCTAGCACCACATATATAACTAAGTGTTGGGAAAACAACAAACCTAGAAAAAATGAAATTGACTCTCTAAAAAAATTTATATATATAATTTTTAAAAGACTGAGGTTTGGATTTATCCATTATTGTCCATTGCTTTAAAATCAACGTTTCTTAGCTCCTATCTCATAAAATCAGGCAAAAGATGAATGCTTTTCAATCGTTTCCTCATCCACCTCCACCTACCATACACACGTACACCAAGACGCACAGGAAGACTTAAGGCAGCACACTGCACGGCCAACTCCCCAGCTTTCCCCAACCTGTGGTTGATATTTATGCAAAACTATGGGGTGGAGGGAATCCCAAAACTGTTCCTTTAGAAATTCACAAAGGTGTGTGATCTTTCAGTGTTTGTTTGCTGTGTCAGTCAGCTTTCTGTAACTGAGCAGAGTACCTGAGGTAAACAATGTCAAAGGGAGAAATATTAAGGTAGGGTGAAAGGTAGTCTATTGTAATAGACATGCCAAATTTGAAGTCACACACAAGATAAGTTAACTATAGCTATGGAGGGGAGGGGAAAGGGAAGAGAAGGAAAAGGGGGGTGTTCAATACTGTAGAATATACTCGACACCCATGAGAAGCCCAGATACACCCAGTTAGGTGTATAAATCTAGCAGTTTCAATGATCACATGTATGTGGTCTTTTATACCTGTAACATGGAATTACAGAGGAGACATGAGACCAGGGAGTGTGGAAGGGGGGAGATCCTATACAAGGATCGGGTTTATGCTTCTCTGTCATTGTGTGTGCACGTGTGAAAGTGAAGCAACGAATCCCTTGGTTATGTAAGATGATGCTGAACCAATAACTAAGTAAATAAATAATAAAAGGGGAAAATATTTATTTTGGCCTATGGTTTCTGAGGTTTCAGTCCACGGTTGCTTGGCTGTGTCACCTGGGGCCTGCGGCAAGGCAGAACGTCATGGTGGGGAGAAGGTGGTGGAGCAAAGCTGTGCCCTTTACAGTGGCCAGAACGCAAAGAGAAAAGAGGGTGAGGGTCCCAGGAGCCCCTTTCAGGGGCATGCCCCCAGCCCCCTAACTTCCTCCAAGTGGTCCTCACCTCCTACAGTTTCGACCACCTCCCAAAAGTGCTATCGGATGGGAACCAAACCTTCAACACATGAGTTTGGGGGGGGCATTTAATATCTAAAGTACAGCAGTTGCCTTTTAATTATACAAAAATCTTATTTGTTTTACTATTAAAGCTAATCAAAAATAAACAGCGCTTATTAGGGTATGGAGAAAACAATCTTTCTCATTTTTCCTTTTTAGACTTTGTCCAATTTTCTAGGTCAAGCACATCTTGTTTCAATTTGACTTTCTTGGATTATTAATTTGCCTGGTATGTGTACTTGCTCTCTGCATCTTTTTCTGTGAATTGCCTATTCATTTTTCTTTTTTTTTATTATAAAGATAGAGGGACAGTGAGAGACAGAGAGAAAAACAGAATCAATTTTGGTTTTTAGTTTTTCATGTGGTCTTTGTTGCTCCGAGACTTCGTTGTGTTCGTGGTGCTGGGGTTTGAACCTGTGTACTCGCGCATTTCAGGCAAGTGCTATAACCGCCGAGCCACCACTCCAGCCCTTCATTTTTCTTATGGACTATTTTCTTTAACTTATTGGAGCTTTTTGTGTTAGTGCGTGTTTAACCAAAGACACCGTGCGGAACAGAATACTGAACAGGTTTCCTGCACTGTCACTTTCCCTTTTTAGAGAACTCATGGGTCTTCTCATTATCTTCTTTTTTTTTTTCCTGGACTTTCTTCGTCCCCTAATGGTTCTTAGAGTTAACAAATTAAGCAAATGAGTCATCTGAATTTTCTGTCCTCTTTTCATTTCTCTTTCAACATTTACCCTATTTATCTTGTTAGTTCAGGCTGTTGCAAAATAAATAAAATTGATTGAACAACATTTATTTCTCACAGTACTGGGGGCTCTCCTGGTTCACAGGTGCAGGGGTGGGGAAGGAGGGAGAGGGAGAAGGAGAAAGAAAAACCACGTGCACGAGCCTGTTCCTCTAAATAAGGGTACTAATCCCATCCAGAGGGTTCTACCAGCTCAGGGGGCCATGCAGAGGACTGAACTGGTGAGAATTGTGTTCCATGCTTTTGTGGTGTCAGGCTATATCCTGGTATTGTCCATAACCAAAAAGAATTTTTAAAAATCTATATGGAAAAAAAACTAATTACCTCTCAAAGGTGCCATCTCCAAATCCCATGAAATTGGAGGTTAGTTTCAACACGTGTGTTTTGGAGGGAAACAAGCATTCATTCAATCCATAGCATTTTCCCTTTCTGTGACTTTTTTTTAAGCTTTTCAAACATTGGCTGCAATCCCAGGATAAATTCTGGATCTGACATTTGTGACTTTGAGCAAGTTACTCATCTTTCTGCATCTCAGTTTTCTTATCTGTAAAATGAGAAGAATAATGCCCAGCTCAAGGAGTTGTGTGATGGACCAAAGTACATGATACATGTGAAGTGCTTAGCACAGTGCCTGGCATGTACTAAGCCCTTATTAAAGGGAAGCTCGTCCAGAGATTGTATAAGAAGCTGACCACAGGCTCTAATGAAATCTTCCCTAACGGAAGCTTGGGGCAAGCGAGAGAGTTTCTATATACTTGCCTTCTCAGTTTGTATTTGCTTTATGGTAATAGGAATTGAACTCGGAGTGCTCTTCCACTGAACTACATCCCAGACCTTTTTACCTTTTCATCTGGATCCTGGTGAGTTTCTGAGGCTGTCCTTGAACTTGTGATCCTCCTGATCCTTCTGCCTCAGCCTCCTGAGCCGCTGGGATTTCAAGTGTGCACCATTGTGTCAGGTGCCTTCTCAGCTTTTAGAGCTTCCATGTGTGGTGCTGGTTTTGCCTGGCTTTTGCCCTTGTCAGACTCCATGTCTTTTTCTACCTCTTTTTTCTTTTTTTCTTGGTACCAGGGATTGAACTCAGGGTTGCTTAACCTTTGAACCACATCCCTAGCCCTTTTTATTTTTTTATTTTTAGACAGGGTCTTGCTAAATTGTTTAGGGTGTCATTAAGTTGCTGAGGCTGGCTTTCAACTTGTGATCCTCCTGCCTCAGCCTCCTGAGCCACTGGGATTACAGGCGTGCACCACCATGCCCGGCCCTCTACCTCTCGAGCTGGTCCCTTGTGTTGTGGCAGCATCTCTACCAGCAGTGTGTTCCATTCCTCCTGGCAGACAAAGCTGACTTCTCCCCTGCCCAGCAACAACATTTATTTTATTGATTTATCTGTTCATTCAACAAATGAATGGAGATTCCACTTTATTCAAGTGGCCCTGTAATGAAAAGAAGATGACAGCATGAGTCCTGCCTTCCAGCTGCTGGAGGCCCACAGAAAAAAAAAATCTGTGTATCTAAAATTACACCCTAAAGCTAGCATAGTTGAGAAAGGGCTGAGCTCTAAAAAACCAACATGTAAGATACTCTGGGAATTCAGAGGAGAGTGTTCTTTTGGTTCAAGAAAGCAGGGTTTGCATATGTGGAGGCTAAACCCAGGCTTGGGGAAAAGGTAGTCAAACTCATGGATTAGGTCCACCAAAGGCATAGCAACACATAATCTATGGGAACCATAGACATGTAGGTGGGGGAGGGAGGAAAGGAGAGGCAGGGGGTGGGAGAGGGAGGGAGGATAGGGAGGGACAATCCACAATGTAGCATATGCTTTACCCCCCTGAGAAGTCAAATGATACACCATCATTTAATTCTGGAAAATTTACAATCATTCATATATGGACGTTTTTATCTCTGGGGTGTAATAAAGAATCAAGAGACTGGGGAGTGGGCACTGTGGGGGAGACTATGATTTAAGACCAAATGGATACCATATTGTCACTTCATATGCATTTATGATTGTCTGATATCTCCTTAATAAAAATAAAAAAGCAGGGTTTGTTTCATGGATGAGGTGACATTTGAGCTGTGTCTAAAGGATGAAAGGTTGTAAATACTGCAAAGAAAAGGAACAGACTTAGACAACTGTGTAGCTGTGCGGTGAAAGGCACTGTATCATCTAAGGTAGAATCCATGGAAAGCAACAGAAATCCTGACATAACCAGAAGGAAAGTTTGTTCTCCCATGTAACTGGAAAGCCCAGGAGTTAAAAGTGATGTCAGGCAGGATATGAGCTGGGTTGTAAATATGGTTCCTTGTTCTTGGCTTCTTGCTCTTCCTCTCCTGGCTTCATCACCTTTGGGTTAACTCCATTCTCAGTTCTCATCTGTAGCAATATAACATCAGTGACTCAGGCGTTATATTAGAGAGTCTTTTCTTCAAAAGTCCCAGCAAGAGTTTCTGCATCTCTGGCTTTAGCTGGGTCTCATGTCCATTCCTGAATCCATGCCTGTCTCAGGAGGCCGGGTGCAGTTCCATGACCAGAAAGCCTGGACAGAGAGTACAGGAGAGTTTGTCCTGAAGAGGGAAAGAAGAGTACTATTACTTAAGCACAGGCAGTAAAAACAACAGATGTTCACTCAACACGGAGAAAATCACCACATAATCCAGTCTAATTACCACGAAGGATGATTAAAGGGAACTAAAGAGAGCTAAAAATGCACTTGAGGCCAGATCACAAAGAGTCTTGAATAAGAGACGAAGAAATGTAGGCTTTAAGTTGGTGGATCACTAAACTTGATAAGTCACTGAAGAGTTGTGAAAAGTGATAAATCTGACCCAAACCACGCATGGTCAGGTATATTCCATCAGCATTGTTCTAGAAGTATTGAGCAGGGGGTAGAAGACAGTGCACATTGATGTAGAAAGAAGATCATGAGTAACTGAATAGGAGGGGCCTGTGGTCATGGAGACAAAGGGATTAAAAGAGTTAAGAAACCCGAAGCAACACAGGGAGGCTATAGTTAGACAATGCGTAAGATCTATAAAGATGATCCTATACATTTGAGTAGGGTAAGTAATGTAATAGGTCCCCAAAGAGTTTATGTTTGGTCTTTTGCAGATTATTTAACTCTTTCACACTGTTTCATTCAGATTAATGTCTGAAATTACTTTCAATGTCCAAGAAAAGTAACTAGAGGGGAAAAGAGGGAAGAAGGTGTTTTTGATGTTAGGGGGAAAAGAATTTTGTGATAGAAAGTGTGGGTAACACATACAAAAATCAGAATCGGAGCTGGAGAGGTGACCCAGAAGTTACGTTGCTTGCCTGGCATGCACAAAGATGTGGGTTAGAACCCCAGCACTACATACGCAACGAAGCGTTGGAGCAATGAAAGCCCCATGAAAAGTTAAATAAAACTGATTCATATTCATTCTCTCTCTCTCTCTCTCTTTCTCTCTCTCTCATTAAATAGAACTAGGAATTTTATATCTGCTAACATTTGTATAAGTTCAAAAAATAAGACATAATGTATTCTGTTTTCCCTTTATAGGAGTGGCATGATTCAGGAAAACCACATGTGTTTTGGCTCTCAGGTTTCTTTTTCACCCAAGCCTTTTTAACTGGAGCTATGCAGAATTATGCCAGAAAATACACCATCCCTATTGATTTACTAGGATATGAATTTGAGGTACAGTAATTCCTTCAACTCGACAGAATATCATTACATCAAAGTAATGTATTTAAGCAAGAAGGATATGCAGAATTTATATATTTTGATCCAATTTAAGCAATTATATTTCTTTTCATTCTTTGTGTTCCATAAAGTATATTTGTCTTGCCATCCTTAGAATTGAACTTTGAAATATGTATATCAGTATTTGATTCAAATTACTCAACGTTCTTCTGTTTTAGCAAAATTAATATGAGATATAGTTTAAAATGCTTCAAAAAGAACTAAATGGCTTTATACACATTTACAAACTATGCTCTACACACTGTAGTTTAACAAGAGTTTCCCTGAAAGTATTTTGAAAGTTTTTCCAGTGGTTTTTTTTTTTTTTTATGAGACTAAATTGTATGAGGAGAACATTGCTAGTGTGACCCTTTCCCTTCAGGTTATTCCTTTCGATACATCTGACAAATCGCCAGAAGACGGTGTTTATATCCACGGCTTATATCTGGATGGAGCACGCTGGGACAGAGAAAGGTTGGTAATTTCAACTGCAAAACCCTCTTCAAAGGTCGCTGAATCACAGGCAAGACTAGTGGTCTGCTGCCTGTCCTTTTTTTTTGTTTTTCTTTTTTTAACCAAAAGTCATCTTCTAAGGAATCAATCAAGTAGTAAAATACCAGAATTCTTACCTAAATCATTACTCAGGTTGGCACAAATAATGAGTGATTATTTTTAGGACTTAAACAATTTTTGATTACTATTTCGCTGGTCTCAGTAGCTGAAATTATTTTCTTCTGCTGCTGTATAACATTTACCTTCCATTTTGTAATGTGTAGGATGCCTCAGTTTTAAACAGCTGACAGTTTTTCATTGTTGTTGTTGTGGGGGTTTTTTTAGGGGTGGGCAGTGAGGGAGAGAGAAAGAGAGAATCAATTTTTTTTAGTTTTTCATGTGGCTTTTTTTGCTCCAACACTTCATTTGTGCATGTGTTGCTGGGGTTTGAACCTGGGTCCTTGTGCACGCCGGGCAAATGCTACAACCGCTGAGCCACCGCTCCAGCCCCAACAACTGATAGTTTTAATAAAGTTCCCATTTAGTGAATGGAAAACTTTCATGCATTTTGATAAGATGATAAATATGTTATTTTTTTTAAAGATAGAGGGAGAAAGAATCAATTTTACTAATTTTTTTCATCTAGCCTTTGTTTCACCGACACTTAGCTGTGTGTGGTGCTGGGGTTTGAACCCAGGTCCTCGCACATGCCAAGCAAGTGCCATAACCACTGAGCCACTGCTCCAGCCCCAAATAAATATTTAGAATGATCAATTCCTAGCTTTACTCTTAGAAAACTACAAGAAAACTATTAGGAAACCATTCCCAGTATAAAATAAACAGGGTAAGAGAGGAGGGAAGAACTTGTTCTGCTTGGAGGCGTGGTGTTCAGCAGTATATTTATAGGCATCAGCCTCTGTTTCCAGAGGCATGATCAGACTTTGCTCCTAATGGGATGTTAAAGACTGGGGTGAAACACCAAGGTAGGAAAAATGTCCCAAGAGGGAGGAGTAAGATGGTTCTACAGAGAGAATTCTGAAACAGGATCTTAAAAAGATTCAGCTTCACTTAATTCATTTTATTATTTCTCTTGACTTTTTTCATCACTTTACTGCTATTTTTCTTCACTTACTTTGCCTTCTCTGTGTATTCATTTTGTCCTTCTTTCCTTCCCTCCTTTCCAGCAAAAAAAGATTTTTTTAAAGATACATAGATCTATGTTTAAATCTTTTTTTTTAAGAAAGCAAGTGAGAGAAAAAGAATCAATTCTATTTAATTTTTAATCTGGCCTTCATTTTTCCCACATTAAGTTGTGCTAGAGTTCAAACCTGGGTCTTTGCACATGCCAGGCAAGGCCTTAACTGCTGAGCCACGGCTCCAGTCCCCTATCTTTAAGTCTCCCCCCGCTTAGAAAGGGACAGATCAAAACAGAGCGAGAGAGAGAGAGAGAGAGAGAGAGAGAGAGAATCAATTTTATTTAGTATTTCAGGTGGTTTCGTTGCACCAACAGTTGGTTGTGTACATGTTGCTGGGGTTTGAACTTGTGTCCTCACACATGCCTCTCCAGGTCCTATGTTTATGTCTTGAAGCTGGCACTTAATAGTTTTGTAACTGAGAAAAGCATTCAGTGTCTCTGAGCTTCCAGTCCTTATTTGTGAGATAGAAATGGTATAGGATTATTGAGATGCATAGCACTTGCCTCATGGAGGTACTGAAAAGTTGGCAGGCACTGATATTCCTGCTCTGTTTTACATTTGGCCTTTCTAAAAATTTCTTTCGTTGCTCTCAATCCTCCTTTCCTTCTCCCACCTTCCTCCCCATTCCTACTTTACCTTCTTTTCCTTTTATACTCTTTTTCCTCCATATCCCTGGTCTTTTATATTAAAAGCCAGTATCTAAGTTACAATCTATTCTATGAAGTGAATTTCAGAAATATATTAGTCAGGTTGGAGCGCTTGCCTGGCATGCATGAGGACCCAGATTCAAACCCCAGCACCATGTACACAACTGAGTGTTGGAGAAGCAAAGGCCAGATGGAAAAATAAAGTTGGTTCACTCTTTCCTCTCTATCATTCTCTCCCTCTCTCTGAAAAAAAAAAAGAAGAAATACATTAGTCAGCTTTTCATCGTGGTGACAAAACACCTGAGCTAAACAACTACTTAACAGGAGGATGGATTTATTTTCAGTAAGGGTTTCAGAGGTTTCAGTTCATGGTCAGCTTACCATCTGGTTGTAGGCCTGGAGTCAGGCAAACAACCTGGCAGGCAGCATGTGGTCCCCTTAAGGCATTGAGAAAACAGAGAAAAAAAGAACATACAGGGTGAGAAGAGGCGGCCAGGGATAAAACAGACTCTATGAAAGCCCACCCCATGACCTACTACCTGCAAGTAGGCCCTACTTCCTAAAGGTAAAGCCACAGGCTGGCATTTTAGATCCAAACCTTAACAAAACGTTAACTTCTGTTCATTTCTCTTTACAGTGGATTGCTTGCTGAACAATATCCCAAACTTCTGTTTGACCTCATGCCTATCATGTGGATTAAACCAAGTAAATACATTTTAACAAAATTTCCTCTAATTTTAGAGAGAATAGTGGTGACTTTTTGCTCAAGTCTTGTAGGATCTAACAGAATTATAAAATGATGAACAGTCTGCAGTGGGAATATACTGTCACTCTGCCTTTTTTTTTTTTTTCTTCCAGTACTGGGGATGAAACCTAGGGCCTCAGGCATGCTAGGCAACTACTCTATTGCTGAACTGCACCCCAGCCCTACTTTTATTGTTCTTAAATAACAATAAGTGAAACATTTAGAAATCACCAGAATCACCACACATCCTATCAAATATTATTATTATTTTTTATTTATTTACTATTACCAGGGATTTGAACTCACTGGTGCTTAACCACTGAGCCACATTCCTAGCCCTTTTTTATTTTGAGACAGGGTCTTGCTAAGTTGCTTAGGGCCTCACTAAATTGCTGAGGTTGGCTTTGAACTTGCAATCCTTCTGCCATAGTCTCCCAAGTCACTGCAATTACAAGTGTGCACTATGGTGCCCAGCCAACCTATCAAATATTTTAATTATTAATGTGTTCAATTGTGAGAAATGCGGCCTTAGTTTATAAGGACTCCTGATATCTCATATCTGGCTTTTCAGGAATTATGCAGATTCTTTTTGAGAGTTGACAAGAATTGGTGCTTTTCTATTAATAACCTGCTGAAAACAAGTAGAAACTTCAGCTTCTTCTAAATCGTTGGTTTCTTATACCAGAGCTCTAAGCAGTGCGTTTCTGTGTGTGAATCTCCCCTATTCCCCATGCTTTGACTATCTTCTCCTTCCCTCCCAAACCGTCTTCAGCCTTTTCGTGGCTGCTAAGCGATGAGCACTTTAAAATCAATTCCTGACTTCTAGACCCAGAGTCATGCACCACATGAAAGCACCTGCCTTATTTTACAACAACAACAATAATAATAATGAACCAACTGTTATGAACAAAAGCTTCACATTGTATTACAAGACAAACGTTTGTTCTTTTAGTGCCAGGGGTTCTTTTCCCTTTACTAAATGAATCTGTTCTCCCTCTTTTTTTTCTCAAGCTCAAAAGACTCAGATTACGAAGTCAAATGCCTATGTCTGCCCCCTCTACAAGACAAGTGAACGTAAAGGAACTCTTTCCACTACAGGACACTCCACTAACTTTGTCATTGCAATGTTGTTAAAAACAGACCAACCCACTCAACACTGGATCAAGCGTGGTGTTGCTCTGCTCTGTCAGCTAGACGACTAAATTGGGCAATTTTAGAAAACATCTGAAAAAATAAAATTGTTTTCACTTAGTTAAAAAAATTTTTTTTGTAAAATCAAGTATTTTGGTGTCGGTCTTTCAAATGGTCTTTGTGAAAGATCTTTGTGCTGTTACTCATTTCCAGATACCCCACTCTGAAATGCCACAAGGCCTAACCTGACTCTTCCGAGAGCACAGTCAGATACCTACCGTGGAAGGAAATTGTGAAGAGAAGTGTTACTTTGAAGCATATGGAAAAATCTTTAACGCTTTTATTTAGTTTCTTTAAGTTTGATATGTATGTGACAAACAGAGTGGGGAGAATAAATGCCTAAAATCCTGCTAATACGAGATTTTTCTTTCACTAGTGTTAATTTCTTCAGCTTCAGTAGCTTACTTTCTGCTCGCCTCCCTGAAGTTATCATGCATGAACGTTTAAAGGACATATAGATATTATAGATATGGAAAATCTTTAAACAATTTAAGACCAAACTGCTTACTTCATATTTGTAAATTATTAGTTTCATTTTCAAGGTACCCCTGTGGCTGGGGGGTAGTGAAGTTGTCACACAACGGCAGTCAGATGCCTGCTGGGAAATCCCAGCTTCTGCACCCACACTGCCCTTGTGCTTCTTAGCATCTGCTTCCTATTTCATTGGAAATGTCAGCTGATCCTCTTGTTATTTTCAATAGTTAAATAACCTCATTTTTTACAATGTGCCCATACTGTTAGTGTACATTCATTTAAAAATATTTCAACAAAATTTTAATTAAAATTGTACTATCTTGTGTAGAGTTAATGCCTTCCTGAGGATTCCAAGCACACATAATGCTGCAGTTGTGTAACTAAACGAAAATATAGGTGCAGTGAGTCTGGACCACTGGGCAATTGATTTTTCTTCTCTTTCTTTTAAGAGAGGGAGAAAGAATTTTGTTTAGTTTTTCATGTGCCTTTCATTGCTCCGACACTTCGTTGTGTTCAAGTTGCTGGGGTTTGTACCTGCGCCCTCATGCATGCCAGACAAGCACCATCACTACCAAGCCACTGCTGCAACCCTGGACAGTTGGTGTTTGATAATTCAGTCAAAATGTTTGACATGTCTTAAACAGAAAAATAATTCTGGTTTGCAGTGGCTATGTGCATAAGGTTTGTTGTCGTCGTTGTTTTAAGAAAATGAGTTCTCTCTGCCTAGCCAACCCTCTACAAATGCTTTTTATCCCAGGAATAATCCTTTAAATTTGATGGATCTAGCAGAGAAGAAAAGAGATCTTCTCCAAACAGAGCTAAACCACATGTTAAAAAGAAAGAAAGAAAGAAACAAGGAGAATGTGCCAGACAGTCTTATGATCAAGTATTTATAGTAAAGCTATTTATAATGGTCCTTAAAGGGAAATGAGGATCCTAAATATAACTGAAAATTCTGGGGCATGCATGTGTTAATCCTTAACAGTGAAAATTTCAGCGCTGTCCTAAAGGATATCACAAAAGGTAAACTGTCTTTGGTATGTGATCAAAGCTATTCTATACTAAAAGTGCAATGTTCTTTTAAACCATGTAGATATTACCTAATAAAATATGCTGTGTTTTACTACTGCTGTGCTTATATCGTATTAAGAGAGTACACTTAGTCTTATTTATTTTTAATGTTTACTAAATAAAATATAACTTTCTGCATAGCATTCACTGTGTAGGAAGTATGTTCTTTTGGGTGAGTCTGAAATCACTGAGAACAACTTACAAGTCAAGTCTAAAATAGAACAAATGACTACAGCACTTACCTAAGTCTTATATGAAAAGTTGTTTTCCTGAATGATTTTTAAATAAATGATTACTCAGAGAGACTTCTAATTCATGCTGAATCTGTGGCAGTCCAGAAAACTGTTTTAAGTTTATGGGGGAAAAATTTTTAAATGAGTATTCTGTTTTTAAGTTTTGCATTTTCTTCATTTATCAACCCTGTCAACTTTCTAGTTTTCTGAATTTCACTTATAATTTCAAGCAGTTGATAATCTTCTCACGACTGGAAGAATATTTTTGATTCATTGTGACTTAAAGCTGTTCAAGTTTCACATGGATAATTACATCAGTGACGAAGACACAGACAATGACTTTGACACCCAGCTCATCATTCAACAGAGTTTGCAGGATATTTACAAGGCAGAAGTAAGACAGCATGCACCTGATGAGAGGTAACAGCTTTCTTGTTGACGGTGTGGCACTACGTATTGAATAGTTGAGATTAGTCGCTAGCACAATTGTACTACTGTGATAACTGGAGAGTGTCAAAATACAAAGGATTTTATTTATTTTATATTTTCTTTTACTTTATTTTTTTATATTATATTTTATTTATATGCCAGGATTGAAGCTGGGGGCCTCATCCTTGCTAGGCAAGAGCTCTGACACTTAGCTACATCTGCCAGCCAGGACCTATCATTTAAACATGAGCAAGAGAGCCTGGCCTGGTGGAAAGTGCCTGTAATCCCAGTGGCTCCAGAGGCTGAGGCAGGAGGATCACAAGTTCAAAGCCACCCTCAGCAACTTAGTGAGATCCTGTCTCAAAATTTTAAAAAAGAAAATTCGAAAGGGAGTCTGGAAACATGGCTTAGAGGTTAAATGCCCAGGTTCAATCCCTGATGGATGGATGGATGGATGGAAGGAAGGGAGGGAGGGAGGGAGGGAAAGGAAGGAAGGAAGGCAGGCGGGCGGGCAGGAAGGAAAAAAATATATATATATTTATAGAGAGAAGGAGAGACACCAGCAGACAGACAAGAAAAATTTCGAAAGAAATCAGAATTTAATCAGTAAAGAAAACAGTTGATGGAGAAATAAACAAGGTTCCTGTAGGGCTAGAGAAGAACTCTAACATCTCTTGTCCTCATGGAACTAAAAAAAAAATGCACAAGTCCAACAAAGATACATAGAAAATTATTTTAGTGAGACTGGTGAGGCTAGAGTCCAGTCTTTGTTCTACTCAAATCTTAAGGAGGAATTATGTAAATGTAACCCTTGAAAAGATGTGGATTCTGTTTCCACAGTAGTAGAAGAGAACCAGTGGGTCCCGCAGTGGTAAAAACTTGCCTGGATACGGGCAGTTCACAGTCAAGCGCTCCTAGTCCTTTGCTGTCTTGGATGATCAGCTTCCTCAACCCCTGAGGAAGGGGGTAGTAAACCCAGTTAGCTTGGGATAATGACCTCTCTGCCTGCTGAAGGTAAAACTGGACAAATGTCTTTTAACCCTAAGAGATTTCGTAAGTAAGAATGGAGACAATATTTTAAGTTAAAATATTTTAAAAACTGTAAAAAATTCGTGAAGCGGGGCTGGAGCGGTGGCTCAGCGGTTTCGGCGCTTGCCTTGCAAGCATGAGGACCCGGGTTCAAACCCCAGCACCACGTACACAACTGAGTGTTGGAGCAACTAAGGCCATGTGAAAAACTAAATAAAGTTGTTTCACTCTTTCTCTCTCTCTCACTGTCCCTCTTTCTTTAAAAAAAAAAAAAAAAAAAATTCGTGAAGCGATCACTGTGTCAAAGCATTTTAAGCACTTCATAAATATTAACTCGTTTAAATTATAATTCTCATTACTTTTCTTTGAGGTAGGTGCTCTTATTATCCTCATTTAGAAATAAAGAAACTGGGGCTGGAGTGGTGGCTCAGCGATTGGAGTGCTTGCCTGGCATGTGCAAGGACCTGGGTTCGAACCCCAGCACGAAGTGTCAGAAAAACAAAAACCAGATGAAAAAAAATCGATTCTCTCACCCTCTATCTCTCTCTCAAAAGAAAAGAAAGAAGGAAACAGGCACAGAAAAAATTAAGTGACTTACGCAGCGTCACAGAGCTCATCAGTGAGGATCAGGCCATCCGACTGCAGGCTGTGCCCTTAAGTACATGCCATTCTGATCCTTTTCCTCCACTTCAGGAATCATCTTTAAAATAATATTTAAATATCTGAAGTTTTGTAAAGAAATTGGACTTACTAGGTTATCTGTCATGTTAACTTTGTGATTAAAATTTTTAAATGCATAATTGAACTCATAATTTTAGGCTGAAAGGTATAAATAATTTTGACCAAGAGTATTGAAATATTTCAGAGAAATTGAAATTTTAGTTATAAATTTGATTTATTAGACTTGCAAGACCTTTATGATACTCAGGAAGGATTGCTGATTTGGTCGGGTACTGGCAGGAATCAGAAAACCAGAATATGCTTGTGTCACGTAGAAGGATGGCTTCCTCCAAAGATGTCCATGTCCTGATTTTTGGAACCTGTGAATATGTAACTTTCCATGGGAAAGAGGAATTAAGGCTCCAGATAGAATTAAGATTGCTCATCACCTAACTTTAGGGAAGTTCACCTATGTTATCCAGGTGGGTCCAACATCATCACAGAGTGAAAGACAGACATGAGAGACAGCAGGGAAAGGGCTTAGGCCAACCATGCAGGCTTGGAGGGAGGAGGAGGAGGAAAGGGTTCATGAGCCAAAAATGGAGGAGGCCTTTAGAAGCTGGGAAGGCAACACAGCAGATTCTTCCCTAGAACCTGCAGAAGGAATATAGCCCTGCTAATAGTTTAGACCATGGAGACCCATTTGGATTCCCGGACTACAGAACTTTAATAAATGTGTTGTTTTAAGCCACCAACCATGTTGTGATATCTTACCAGAGCTATAAAACTAATAGAATACTAAATCTGTGAGTGCAGTTTTAAATGTTTCAGAGAATTTAATTGACCAAATTGCGAGAAAGTCAGATTGTCTATGGGAATCTATTTTCTTCAACCTGGCTTCACTGAATTATGAAAGAAAATGAGAAGGTGACTATGTATAAAATTCATATGGCGAGCTCTAAAGCTTTAAATATTTTAATAAAAGCATTAAAGTCTAATTGTGTTTTCTGAGTCCAAATTCAGACTATGAATTGTTCTAAAAATTTGCACCCTGATTATTTACTATTCTTTTTTTTTTTTTCAAGAGAGAGGAGAAAGAATCAGTTTTATTTAGTTTTTTATGTGGCTTTTGTTACTGCAACACTTCATTGTGTATTTGGTGCTGGGCCTCGAACCCAAGTCCTGGCACAAGACAAGCACTGCTGAGCCACTGCTCCAGCCCGTACTATTCTGTTTGCTAAAAATCATTGACAATATAGTAGGGTGGTCATCAGAGTTTGCCACTGATCATGCGGCATTTCAGTCCTGGGCAAGCTTGAGTCAGTCGAGCACCACTGACTGAGAACGTTCTGTGATCCACACTGTCACACGGTCCTTTTCCTGAAGAAGATCTCAATCTTCTGAGGGATGAGACATGGGTGTTTGTCTAGAATGTGTTAAGGGACATGCTACATTTTACAAGTAAAAATACTGGTTTTGTGTGGTGTGGAGATGAAGCCCAGGGCTATGTCCGTGCTAGGCAAGCGCTCTACCATTCAGCTACCGCCCCTGCAGCCCCGTTAGAAGTATTTCTGTGAAGCCTCAGTCATTGTGTCGTGTGGGAGTTCATTCCTGATTAAATCGCTGCCTTTACCTTTTCTTTTTGGTTTAATTTGATTCCTTAATTCCCCTCAATTTTGGAATTAAATATATATAATATTTTTCCTATGCAGCTTCCATTCCTTTTTGAGTGCTGACTATAAGAAGATAGTTGAAGCCATAGAGACAGTTAAGTACTCTTCCTATTCTCCCCTTCAACTTGCGGTAAGGATATGCTGGTGACAATTGGCAGCATTTCCTCTCCTTGCTCAGGAAACCTAGAAGCAGGTACTTCCAAATGCTGAGCACTGTGGAGGTCCACAGTGCATTGTCAGGAGTCTGATGTGATTTTCTGAGAGAAATACTTCAGTACACCTTAGTGAAAGTGCTGCGTTCCTCTGTTGACCAAGATGTTCTGTATGGCACAAGTCACTGGGGGTGTGCAAAGCCAGGCGACAGGCTTACTGTCCATCCTGTGTCATTTAAATGTTCTTTTAAAAGGTGTGTTTTACTGGTACAGCCACTCTGGAAAGCAGTGTGGAGACTCCTCAAAAAATTAGGGCTGGAACTGCCTTTAGACCCAGCTATCCCACTCCTGGGTATCTTCCCCAAAGAGCTAGAATCAGCTTAGTATAGAGATACAGCTTCATCAATGTTTATAGCAGCTCAGTTTACTATAGCTAAATTATGGAACCAACCCAGATGCCCCTCACTTGATGAATGGCTCCAAAAACTGTGGTACATATATACAATGGAATACTACTTGGCTATTAGAGAAAATGATATTATGGCATTTGCAGCTAAGTGGATGGAGATGGAAAAAATTTTGCTAAGTGTAGTATCCCAAACTCAGAGTCTCAAGGGCCGAATGTTTTCTCTCATTTGTGGATGCTAGAATATAAGCAGAATTAGTATGTTGGATGGCTAACCTAACAATGACCTCAGCATGTATGAATTCTTACATGATCATGGGGAACCGTGCTTAGGTTCCTGGGGGATGTAGGGAGGAGGTTAGGGAGGGGGGAAGGGAATAAGAAGGACATCAAGGTGACCGGAGGGAGGTAGTATTGGTGAATCTAATCCAAGGGGAACCTTCGACTTCCACGAGAAGTCCAATTAATTTGGGTCTTAAGTAAAGTGAAACATGGAACCATGGGGAACCTAAAGGGGGAAACCATGGTCTGACACCAATATTGGCTTGTTCTGTTATTACACTTTTGTTCTTAATTGTATGATGATGAACCAACCCCTCCTGTTGTAAGACCATGTTTATTGAATAAAAAAAATACTCCTATAATGATTAAAAGTATGTTAGAATTTGAACACTAAAAAAAAAAGTTGTGTTTTCTAACTTCTTTGGTCTCATGCACTAACTTTGGTGGTGGAATTCAGAAACAGTTCGGGTCGTATGTGTGCCAAATGTGAATCTGTCCTCATTTTTTCTTGTTAATAGGTGAGGAAGAAGCGTTGTCATACTTAACCAAGCACCATGGAGCTTTTGATGAAGCAGATGGAAGAGGCTGGACTCCTCTGCATAACGCTGCAGTCCAACTAAATAAGAACATTTTAGAAATAACCCTGAAAGGTAACCCCCTTCTATTCTTCTTGATGCTTCTGAGAAATAAATTTGAAATGTATTTCTAAATCTTAACCTGTATGATATGATGACTTTATTTCAGCTTCAAAGTCCAGCCTATGGGAGCAAACGACCCACAATGGTGAAACGCCCCTTTTTCTGGCTGTCAGTAATTGCCTCTTAGAAAATGCCAGTTTTCTTCTTCTCAATGGCTGCAATCCAAATGCTAAGAATTCCGAAGGCAGTTCTCCTCTTCTTACAGGTAAATGAACACCTGGTTTCTGGAGAAGAGTCTGTTGCTCCTCCCATGCCCAAAGGTTTCAAAGGCAGCCTGTGTTGTCATTTTGGTCCCAGCAACCAGCATGGGAACCAGGCCCTCAAGAAACTTTCCATAGATTGGCCTGTGAGGTAGCCAGCTGCAAAATCTCTGCCCAGTTAGGAGCAGCTCATGCATGGTGGCCTAACAGAACCAGTCAGTTCTGGTGTGAGACATACACAGAGGGGGATACAGTCATGGAGCACAGGTGAAGGTCAGGGAGCTTATATGGAGGCCTGGCTGAATACTGCTAAGAAGCCCTAGTTAGATGCCTAGACGGCTTCTTCTCCACCTGCTGGGACAGACTCCTCCCCAGCCCAGGAGAATTCTGAAAGTTTATTCTCTGAATAGCTTAAACAGAGATTCTCTGGACCAGATAATTACAGATGCAAGTGGGGTACTGATTGAAAACACTGGAATTAAGCAACCCTCCTCCCGCGCAAGGAGGCGAATGCCCACCAGGATCCCAGAAAGTGGGCCTTTATCCTCTCAGAAGGAGGCTTCTCTGGAGACTCTGGTAAGCCCAAGATCTAAAGATAGTGACAGTGGGGGCTCCCCAACAATTGGCCAAACACACCAAACCACAATCCACAAGAGAAGGCCTTGGTCCACAAGCCCTACCCACTGTTTAGAATTTCCAACAAGCGGGAAGGCCCACCTCTTATCCTGGAGCAGACAGCCACATACCATCTAAGGAAAGGCTTCAACAGAGGTAAGTAACCTGGAGGAAACTGACTATTTAGGAGAAATAAAATATAAAGGAAATTTCCTCAGGGAAATTCATGAAATAAGAACAGGATTAAAAAAAAAACCAAAACAAATACTCTTGAAGATTAAAAATATTAAAGCAGATTTTTTTTTAAGAGAGAGGGAAGGAGGGAGAAAGAGAATTGAGAACTGGTTTTATTTATTTTTTTCTTCTGGCTTTAGTTTTTCTGACACTTAGTTACTTAGCTGTGTATAAGGTGCCAGGATTTGAACCTGGGTCCTCGCGATGCCAGGCAAGCACTCCAACCACTGCTCCAATCCAAAGCAGAAATTTTTTAAAAAATGAACAATGCTAGAAGATGAAGCTTAGGACAGCTTCTAAAAGAAGATAATAAATGGAAAATAGGAAAGAAGAAATAAGAGAAGGACAATCCAAGAGGAGCAACATGTGAAAAACAGGAATGAGAGCAAATAAACAAGATGGAGGTGAGATACAACATCAACAAAATAAGTCAAAATAATAGTAATTTCCTAAAATAAAGGCAATGCTTCCAAAATGAAAAGGCCAGCTAATGAATTAAAACAAACCGGGCTGGAGCGGTGGCTCAGCGGTTTCAGCACTTGCCTGGCAAGCACGAGGACCCGGGTTCAAGCCCCAGCACCACGTACACAACTAAGTGTTGGAGCAACTAAGGCCATGTGAAAAACTAAATAAAGTTGTTTCTCTCTTTCTCTGTCTCTCTCACTGTCCCTCTCTCTTTAAAAAAAAAAAAACAAACCCACCCTCAGCACTGTTTTCCAGCATTAGAGCGATTTGAGCACTTCCACAGCACCTCATAAATAACAGAATTTATACAAGACTCCATGAACACTTGGTGCCAATAATTGGTGAATGAATAATTTGATGGGTAAATTCAGGTGTTTTAGGATCTTGACGAACCAAGAATTACCATGAAAATGTGAATTAAATATAGAAAAGCCAATTAGAGATTTTTTGGTTAATAAAATTATTTAAAAATAATTTCCATTTGCATTATTTGAAGCATTTTTCACAAATGTATAATTTTCTTCCAATGGATTTAAAACTTGAAAGCCAAGAAGTCTTACATCAAATAAACTGAATGGAAAAACTACAAAAAATAACTTCGAAAAAAATGTAACATATGCCAGGTTTGGTGGTGCATGCCTATAATCCCAGCAACTTGGAAGGCTAAGGCAGGAGGATTGAAACTTATTCAGGGAGACCCTGTCTCAAAATAAAAAAAAATAAAAAAGGGCTGGGGATGTGGCTCAGTAGCACCACTGTATTGTATCCTAGTTCCCCTACCCACCCAAAGAAAAAGAAGAGGTAGAAGGCTGCAGGTAGAGTTTTCTTCAAGACATGATGGAATTGGAATGAATGTCTTAATTTAAGTCAGTTTAGAGAGTCTGGGGTTGAATATGATAAGTTGACTGGAAACCAAGCAAAGGCTGGGAGTGTAGCTCAGTGGTAAAGCACTTGCCTTGGCATGCACACTGCCCAGGGTTTGATTCCTAGCACCTCAAAAACAAATTAAGCAAATGAAATGTAAATGTAAGACAAATATTAACTCCAGGGAAAGCCAAAGATGTATAAGAGGGCTGGAGAGGTGGCTCAGTGCTATCGCGCTTGCCTGGCATGCACGAGGACCCGGGTTCAATCAAGTAAGGTAAACAATGAATATTTATCTAACAAAAATTATGCCATGAAACACTAGAAGGATGAGGGGATAAAAATGCATTTGTGTATTGGGCACAGGAAAAACATTTCATTTTGCATGATGAGAAGTCAAGTTCCTCCAAAATAAAAATTTAAAAAGTAGCAATATAAACAGAGCTATTTAACAGTCATTATTATCAGGAATCAGCTAAAAGATGCCCTGGTGAAGGAGAAAGGAGGTTGGGAAAAGGGTAGAAAACTCTATAGTGATTGGTTCTTTAAATCTTGCATGTGTATAACTTTTAAGAAAATAACAAAAAGTTAAAGAGAAGAGCTACAGGGCACTACTGAAAATTGAGATTTGGAGGTCTCACCTTGGTTTGTCCCAGGGTGCTCTTAGGCTTGGCATTTGTAGGAGGAAAGAACAAAAACCAAAAACCAAAAATGTACTATACAGCATAAGAATGGGAGAAAAAAAGAAAAGAAAACCTCTGGATCAGATCTAACCTCTCTAAACCTCAGTTTCCTCATCCAATAGGGAAAATAGAATTGTGTGTGAGAAAGCTATGAAGCGTGTCATAAGAACGTATGTTAAGAAATGGTTTTCCGCTCTTGACCCCTACCAACCTGGCATGTCGAATGATTCCTTTTGTGTGCTACCTAAACATTGCCCCATTCAGATATGGAAGATGCTGGATTACAGTGAACGAAGCTCCTCAAAAGATTGCTCAGACTTCAGTACACCACTCTGCAAAGTGCATCTTGAAGAAAATGACAGTATACACCCGTTCCCAAGCTTTTAGGGGTTTGGGGCAGTGTGTGCTGCTGCTGCTGCTGCTGCTGCTGCTGCTGCTGCTGCTGCTGCTGCTGCTGCTTTGTTTTTTAACTACACAACCATTTTCTTCAGAAGGAACCTCAAGGGACTTTCTCAAGAGATACATTTTGGGAAACACAGGTCAAAAATGTTATTATCTGTGTACTCAGACACTCACCCAAACATGCAAAATAAAATAACATTTTATTCATTTGCTGAGATGGATTGTGCTATTTTGATTTTTCTTCTTTCAAAGCAGATATACACACTTCCGGGACCATACTAAATACTCAAGTTCCCATTTTCTTGAGAAAATAAAGATGCTAAATGAAAAATTATATGTATCAAAGCCAACAGATGTTGAATTGGTCATGGCTTACAGAAAACCAAATAACCCACTGATGTAAAGGTTATTTGATATATGCCCTATTGTATAATGTGTTTCTGAAACTCAGAATTTTGGGGTATGGGAGGGAGTTGACAGGAAGAATCATTAGGAATGCTGAGGGATACTAGCTGGTATGATACCCTGGCCTTAGCCCCATTGACCATAATGCCCACTTCACTTCTAATTTCCCAGCTGTTCAACGTGACTCCTATGACATGGCCAGCTTGCTGATCAGCCATGGAGCAGAAGTCAACCTACGATGTGCCAATGAGAGGACAGCTCTCCATGAAGCAGCCAAACTGGGCAGACGGGACATGGTGAAGCTAATGCTGGTTTCTGGGGCACACCCTGACCCACGGAGCTCCTACGGATTCACTCCTCTTGCTCTTGCTGCCCAAAGTGGACATACCGAAATCATGGAATTATTACTGCGGAAAGGCAAGATTTTCCATATTGTCAGCACAAGACCAGGGGTGACTTGATCCCAGTGCTCTCCTCTTGATGGAGAGCTTCAAAATTATGGAAGTTAACATTTTATTTAAGACCAATATAAATGTTTGATAAAACTGTGTTAATGTTAGATACTGAAAAGCCTAAAATAGAGAATGAATTTCTTATTCAACGTGACATAATTTTCCTAAAATTGCTGGGGTGCAGGTGACTCTTAAAGTTCCTTCACCATTTTTTTAAGAGTTTATTTTTTCATCTTGTTTTTGTTTATCTGACACTTAGTTGTGTTTGTGGTGCTGGCATGCGTGATACTGCTGAGCCACCTCTCCAGCCCTCCTTCACTGTTCTTGAGAGTTTTTTTTTTTTTAACTTTTTGCGTTGATGTCCTTTCTTAGAATCAAGATCAAAGACCCTGCAACATTCTCCACACTGTTGCTACTTACACTAAGTCATGAGGCAGTTGAATATGTCATTGAACAGCTTTAATGTTAGAAAATTATTCCTGATTTCTTGTCTTTGGGTCCCAGTTCTGTTCTAGTAATAACCAAAACTCCGAGAAGGGGAAGATGATTTATATTTATTAACTACTTTCTACATAATGGGCATAAAGCTGTTGCCTCATGCAATCCATTAAGAATTCTGAGGCAGATATTAATCTCATTTTGCACTTGAAAAAGTTTCAGAGATGGTGCCAGTTACAGGACTTCTCTTCACACACACGCAGGAACTGGGGGCAGGCACTCTCAAAGAACTTTGGTGTTCACCAGGCATAGTGGTAAATGCCTACAGTCACAGTGACTTGGGAGGCTAAGGCAGGGGGATCACAATTTTGAGGACAGCCTGAGCAATTTAGAGAGGCCCTGGGGGTTGGGGAGGTGGGTCATTGCTTAAGTGCCCCTGGGTTCAATCATAAAAAAAAAAAAAAAGAAGAAGAAGAAGATAAAAAAGATAATCAGCATTTATTTATTTTCTGTCAGTCAAGAGACATCCACTGATAACAATGTCAGATGAAGCAAAGTCTTATCTATAGCTTTTTTCCAAAGAAGCAAATTTTTACCAAGCTTTAACAAAATCCCAATATTGAAACTATGTCATTTCTTCTCCTATATCTAGAAGTCTTATCAATACATGGTCTTGGTCGCTAGTATTCTAGAGAGCATGAAAACAACCCTGTACTTGTAGCATCACCTAAATTTTTCCTATAATATAGGTGATGTTAGTTTCCAATCAATGTCCACAAGAGACTTTTAAATAAAATGCTTTAAATGAGCTATATAAAAGATGCCTAAAGTTAGTAGCTGGAATAATAAACACTGGATCTTTCATCTAGGGAAGATTTATTTAGTGCTGGGGATTGAACCCAGGGCCTCATACATGCTAGGCAAATACTCCATCACTCAGCTTTGTTGCCAGCCCAAGAATACTCTTTTATATAGATCACTGATTAAAACATAAAGAGAAGCTTGGGCAAGGTGGTGCACATCTATAATCCTGGTGATTCAGGAGGCTGAAAAAGAGAGAATCATGAATTGGAGACCAGTCTCAGCAACATAGGGAGGGCCCAAGAAACTTGGCAAGATCCTGTCTCAAAAATGTTTAAAAAAAAAAAAAAGAAGTGGGGGGCTTGGGATCTGGGGATGTAGCTCAGTGGTAAAATGACCCTGTTTAATCCCCAGTACCAAAATATGTGTGTGTGTGTGTGTGTGTGTGTGTACGTGTGTGTGTGAATGAAGCAACAAATTTTAAATCCTTTACTCCTCAAAGAAAGCAGGATCATGTGACTACAGTGAGTTCAGTGATTAAACATTTCCCTTAAGTAACCCCTGTATGAAATAATTTGTACAAAGTGACTATTTTAGTTAGCTTTATTGTTGCTTTGATAAGAACACAGAGAAGGGAAGGTTTATTTGGGGCTCATGGTTTTAGGGTTCACAGATAGCTGACTCCATAGCTCTAGGCACAAGGTGAGGCAGGACATCATGGTGGAAGGGTAAAGTGAAGGAAAGAAGTCAGGACATGGCAATCAGGAAGCAGAGAAATGAACAAAATATAAACCCCCAAGGCACACCCCCAATGACCCACCTCCTCTAGCTACACCCAACCTGCCTGCTGTTACTGTGCAGTCAATCCATATCAGTGGACCAACACACTAATCAGGTTAAGGCTTTCATAGTCCAATCATTCCACCTCTGACAATTACTGCATTGTCTCACACCCGAGCTTTTGGGGGACACCTCATATCTAAACCAAAACAGTACAGTATATGGTGGAGCCAGCATTTGAAGCCACATCTGCCTGATTCTAAATCATACTGCCCTGCATTGCTAGATGGCCAGAACAAATGCCCCTTTCCATCATAGCATCCTCATTAGAGACCATGGTGATGCACTTCAGTTTGATACCACCCCACACAGAAGCATATTGTGAGGTAACGGGGATTTTTGTAGATTGGTTTAGAAGTAAAGCTACCTTTTATGAAAATGTCTGCTAGAAATTTCTAGTTCTAAACACCTTATAAAATTATTCTGAAAGCCAGATATAATTTACAAACTACTTGTACCATTTTCCCTTCTGTCCACTAATTTATAAACTGAGAAAAGAGGTACCTATTTTATTCTGATTCTTTCTTCTGATAGAAAAAAGAGGCTGAAAAGGAGGGTACAAGGCACAGAAAGAAAGGATTCAGACCTCAACAGATCAAGGTTTATTGAAATAGTTGCAGGGACACATTTTCCAAGTGGAAAATGGCCATCTGGCATTCAGATAGGTGGTCTTTTATGGACTGAATTGTGGGGGGGGGCATCGCAGGAATTTTCTGGTCAAACTGTTAGTAGAGTGGCGATCCTCTGATAAGGGCACTAGGTTCCCATAATGGCTGAGTCTGAACTTTCGGAGTCTGTGACCTTTGATGTAAAGGAGCCTATAAACTTCAAAACAGTGAGCAGGGGGTTTGATGCCTCACTGAATGGCCTTTGTCAATCTTCCCACAGCCATTAACTGCGTTGTGAAAATAGGTACATACTGATTGCTTTTTGGTGGTAGTGATATGTTTTTAAGATTGCTTAAGCCATATAATGGAAAAGAATTTTTGCATAATGATTTTCTTCTCTTAGGTGCTAATGCTCATGCTCAGGCCTCAGATTCCTCTTCCATCTTACTTGAAGCTGCTAGAGGAGGAAATCCAGACTCTCTGACTCTCTTGCTGGAGTATGGAGCTGATGCTAACATTCCTAAGAATTCCGGCCACCTGCCCATTCATGTGGCAGCTGACAGAGGCCATTTATTGTAAGTTAAATTACGTGATCGTAAATACTAGAAACAGTAATAGGCTTTTTTATGATCAATTTCTAGGAACAAACTAAACCTTAAAAAGAAAAAGAAAAAACCACCTCTGAACCAGCTAGAAAGTGGCAAAACTAGGCATCCTGTGTAGCTGCTGAAGACAGAACTGTTCACAATTTGGGAAGTTTTGGGTCTCAAATGTGAGGGCTAATTCTGAATTTTAAAGCTAGACAGTAGTTCCATTCCGTTTTACTTGGTATCTAAGCTGCCAGATGAAGGAATTAGCTTTTTAGTTGAGTTCTAAATGCCAATTGATGCTCATACTATATATACTATTAGTATAAAAGAATCATAAACAGGCTAACTCTGTATCTTAATAAAAACCATTTTGAAATGCACTCTGAAATTCTTTCTCAGAGCTCTGAAAATGTTGGTTCCGGTCACAGACCCTGCTGCCATTAAGCAGAGTGGGATCAGCCCAGTCCACTGTGCAGCAGCAGGAGCACACCCTCAATGCCTGGAGCTGCTCATCAAGGCTGGATTCGATGTAAATTTCATGCTAGATCAGAGAATTCGTAAACACTATGATGACCTAAGGAAATCAGCTTTGTATTTTGCTGTTTCAAATGGTGACCTCTCTTCAGTTAAGCTGCTTCTGAGTGCTGGAGCTCTGCCTAATCAAGACCCAGTTAACTGCCTGCAGATAGCCCTCAGGATGGGCAACTATGAGCTGATAAGCCTGCTGCTCAGACATGGGGCCAACGTCAATTACTTCTGCAGAGTCAACCCACTACACTTCCCATCGGCACTGCAGTACACACTGAAAGATGAAGTCATGCTCAGGATGCTGCTGAATTATGGATATGACACAGAGCGATGCTTTGACTGTCCTCATGGGGACAAAATTCATCCTTTCTATACTTTTGAAGGCTGGACATCTACAGTTATTAAAGATACCATGGTAAGTCCACAGGGTTAGCAGTATTATCTTAACACTTATTATCCATAGTCTGAAAACTACAGTAATAGACTCAAAGTGCTCTCCGGAAGCTAATTGTCAGAAGACTCTAGAATGAAAAATGCATGAAATAACATGATAAAATATCATATAGATACAAAGACAGAAAAGGTACAGAAGCAATTTTTTAAAAAGTGACTTTACCAGGAAATGTCAGGGAGTTTCACAAATGAAGCAATACCAGGGTGATAAAATGAATGCAGTCTAATATTTCAATTGTTTTTTCTTTATCTAGTTAAAATGTTGGTAGGTTCCCAATACCTGTACCCCTAGGTTTTTGGCTTTTAGCTCTAACATATGATTAAATAGCTTTCTTTGGTCACTTTTCTTTTCTTTCTTTTTTTTAAAGAGAGAGGGACAGTGAGAGAGACAGAGAAAGAGAAAAACAAATTTATTTAGTTTTTCACATGGCCTTAGCTGCTCCAACACTCAGTTGTGTACGTGGTGCTCGAGTTTGAACCCGGGTCCTCGTGCTTGCCAGGCAAGCGCTGAAACCGCTGAGCCACCGCTCCAGCCCCTTTGGTCACTTTTCTGATGGGGGAAAAAAGGTCCCAGTAAAAATTGGCCCCCTCCCCAGATTTTTCTCACACCAATCCCCTAGTTTTTCTGTACCTGATTGGTCACTTTCGTTTTCCTCAACTTGAAAATTTCCCCTGGCTTTTCTTTTTATTTTTTTATTAGAAGTATATAGAGATACAGTTGAGAGGGAAACATTATCAAACCATCAGTAACCAGTATATATACTTTGTTATCCAGGGGTAATGCCACAACATGGATGACCACCTTGGGTTTCACCTGTTGGAGTTTCTTCCAGAAGAACTCTTGTGTTAAATGGGTATCTCGTGGAGGAATGACATCAGCTTCTGGGATGGTTCCCCCATATTCCCACTCTCCAGTCTCCTAGGAGTTCTTCATATACCCTCCTCCCTCCTCATCGCCCTCCCTACGCCTCCAAGTATCCTAGGGAGCCATCCCCCTATTACGCTGAGACTCAGACAATTTGAAGTTATTGTTAGGTTAGCTGTCTAACCTACTGCTTCCCCATGTATTCTAGCTTCCACAGATGAGAGAAACCATTCGGCACTTTAGTCTCTGAGATTGGGATACTTCACTTTGCATAATTCTTTCCATCTCCATCCATTTGATATCAAAAGCCATATCATCTTCTCTGATGGCCGAGTAGTATTCCATTGTATATATGTATATATAAAAGCTTTTATATCCACTCATCGAGTGAGGGGCATCTGGGTTGGTTCCATAGTCTAGCTATAGTAAACTGAGCCGCTATAAACATTGATGAAGCCATATCACTATAATACGCTGATTCTAACTCTTTTGGGAAAATCCCCAGGAGTGGGATATAGCTGGGTCGTAAGGTGGTTCCATCAATTTTTGGGGGATTCTCCACACTGCTTTCCATGGTGGCTGAACCAGTTTGCAGTCCCACCAGCAGTGTAGTAGTGTTCCTCTTTTCCCACAGCCAGCATCTGTCGTCGTTTGTATTCATTTTTGCCACTCTAACACGAGTGAGGTAGTATCTCATTGAAGTTTTGATTTGCATTTCCCTTATAGCTAATGATGTAGAGCATTTTCTCATATATTTATGGGCTTTATGGACTTCCACTGGAGAGAAGTTCCTTTTGAGTTCTTTAGCCCATTTATTAACTGGATTATTTGTGAATTTGGACTTTAGTTTCTTTAGTTCCCTGTATATTCTGGATATTAGCCCTTTGTCCGAGGTATAGCAGGCAAAGGTTTTCTCCCATTCTGTAGGTTCTCTCTTGATGCTCTTGACTAGATCTTTAGCTGTGCAGAAACTTTTTAGTTTAATTGAATCCCATTCATTTATTCTTGATTTTACAGCTTGAGCCATGGGAGTTTTGTTTAGGAAGTACGTGCCGACTCCTATATGCTGTAGTGTTGACCCGACTTCTTTTTCTAGTAAGTTTAAAGTTGTTGGCTTAATATCCAGGTCTTTGATCCATTTTGAGTTAATTTTTGTGCAGGGCGAAAGATAAGGATCCATCTTCAGTTGTCTACACATGGCAGTCCAGTTTGTCCAACACCATTTGTTGAACAGGCTATCTTTCTTCCACACTGTACTTTTGCCCCCTTTATCGAATATCAGGTAGTTAAGGATATGGAGGCTTGTCTCAGGATCTTCTGTTCGGTTCCACTGGTCTTCGGTTCTGTTTTGATACCAATACCATGCCGTTTTTGCTACTACGGCTCTGTAGTATAATTTCAGGTCAGGGATTGAGATACCCCCTACTTTTCCTTCCTGTAATGTTTTGGCTAGTCTGGGTCTCCTGTTATTCTATATCAACTTGAGAATTGCTTTTTCTGTATCTGTGAAGAATGCCATTGGTATCTTGATGGGGATTGCATTGAATCTGCATAGGGCTTTGGGTAGAATGGCCATCTTTATTATATTGATTCTGCGTAACCATGAGCATGGAATGTTTTTCCATCTACTCAGGTCTTTTGTAATTTCTTTTCTTAGTGTTTGATAGTTTTCTTTGAAGAGGTCCTTAACATCCTTTGTAAGGTTAATGCCCAAGTATTTCCTTTTTTTGGAGGAGATGGTGAATGGGAGAGATTTCCTGATTTCTTCTTCTGTGGATTTGTTGCTGGAATTGATCTTGTAGCCAGCTACTTTGCTAAAATCACCTATGAGCTCTAGGAGTTTTCTGGCTGATGTTATTGGGTCTTCTAGGTATAGAATCATGTCATCAGCGAATAGAGATAACTTGACTTCCTCTTTTCCTATATGAATACTTTTGATTTCCTGTCTTGCCTGATAGCTCTGGCAAGGTCCCCTGGCTTTTCAAAAGGCTACTTTTCAGGTCTCATTTCAAATGTCATCTCTCCAAAGAGGGCCTTGCCTACCTACCTTATCTGAGGTGGCCCCCTTCCCCATCATTCTCTTACCATGATTATTTCTTTTATAGAATTTATGACTTTCTCAATATTATTTAAAAGTTTTAACAATTATGTCTTCAATTCGCACATAGTAGATGCTATTCATATTACCAAAAATTGAAAATAGAAATGAAATGGCAAATTGGAAAAGCACCTTTAATCCATTCTGAAAATGACAGAAAGCATTCTAATACTGTATTATCTATTATTTTTTAGGTGATTAATGTAGGGCTTGATTTCTGCACCATTAATTTGGCATTAAAGTATATGTCATCTGGTATTATTCCCTGATTGTTTATATACTATTACCTATTTCTTATCTGGATATCTTGTCTAAGAGCATATAAATTACTTCAAGGCAGACACTGTCATTTCTGTCAAGTATCTATTATTAAAGTTTTGAATAATAGAAAAATCAAAAAATAAAACTACTAACAATATGGCAGCCAGGCATAGTAGTGCACATGTAGTTCCAGCTACTCTGGAGGCTGAGGAAAGAGAATCCCTTGAACCCAGGAGTTTTTTTGTTTCCTTGTTTTTTAATTTGTTTTTTAAAGAGAAAGGGATAGTGAGAGAGAAAGAACTGATTTTTATTTAGTTTTTCATGTGGTTTTCATTGCTCTGACACTTGGTTGTGTACGTGGTGTTGGGGCTCAAACCTGGGTCCTTGGGCATGCCAGGCAACTGCTGAATCCACTGAGTCACTGCTCCAAGCCCAGGAGTTTTAAGACCAGCCTGGGGAAACACAATGAGATTCAGTCTCCAACCAAACAGTTCATTCCTCCTCATATAAAGATCAAAAATAAACTGCCTTCTAATTGGCCAGTGTCATAATTCACAGAAGAAACTCATGTCCACATCCCAGCCTGGAAGAAGAAAGGGAAGAGGAAGCACCAAAGACCTTGCCCTTCTTGCATGGTATTTGGGGAACTGCTCAGATTTCCACTTTTTTATCACTGAGAGGTTGGCCAGGTGGCCATACCTAGCTATAAGTGAAGCTGGAAAATTAATCTTTGTTGCAGATAAGCAGGTGACCAAAGGGAGTAACAGATATTATGTAACAATCTCTGCCACAAGCTCATTATCTCTCATGTGGTTCTTAAGAAACAGTAAATGTTGGGCTGGAGTGGTGGCTCGGTGGTTACGGCACTAGCATGGCATGAGCAAGTACATGGGTTGAAACTCCAGCAAACCCACGTACACAACTAAGTGTCAAAGCAACTAAAGCCAAGTGAAAAACTCAATAAAAATTGATTGTTTCTGTGTCTCTCTCACATGTTCCTTCTCTCTTTAAAAAGAAAAATAAACAGTAAATGCTTTTACCAAATGTTAGGGTTAAAACAGATAATAAACCGAAGACCTTTTTTTTGTGGGGAGGGGGGTTACTGGGGATGAACCCAAGGGTGCTTAACCACTCAGTTGCATCCCCAGCCCTTTATATGTATAGTTTTGAGACAGGGTCTTGCTAAGTTGCTGAGGCTGGCTTTGAACTTACAACCCTCCTGTCTCAGCCTCCTGAGCTGCTGGGATTACAGGTGTGCACCACAGTACCCAGCTAAGACCTTGGTTCTTGACTTTGAGCTTAGTGTTTTTCTGATTACTATGTTAAACCATAGATACTTTTAATGACTTTTATCTATTATCTGATTTTTCTACCTCAGTTCTGTGAAGTAATAACTTTATCATGGCTGCAGCATCTCTCTGGAAAGGTTGTTCGAGTGATGCTTGACTATGTTGATCAAGTTCAAATCTGTTCAAAGTTGAAAGCTGTGCTCCAAAAACAGGGGCTCTGGTCAGAAATACATTTTATCTTGAGTGAGTATCTGTCTTACGTAAAACTCTTACCAAAACAGTGATCATATTATTTGTTTAGAATGCTCCTTTTGTTAAAAGAAACCAGAAAAATACTTTTTTTTTTTAAGAGAGAGGGACAGAGAAAATCACTTTTACTTAATTGTTCACGTAGCCTTTGTTGTTCTGAGATTTAATTGTGTATGTGCTGCTGGGGTTTGAATTGGCGTCCTCAGGCATGCCAGGCAAGCACCGTAACCACTGAGCTATCACTCCAGCCCTACTATTACTTTCTTAAAAAAAAGAAAAGTTCATGACTACACTCAAAGTTACACCTACTACCATGTTCCAGTAGATAAAATTGGTAGGTAATTACTATACTATTCTAGACAGGGATTAAAAGTTATGACATAGCAAAAAAAAAAAAAAATGAGAAAAGATCTAAATTTGTAGAGGATATCAAATGATCCTTCTCCAAACCAAATTCTTTCAAAGTAGCACCTAAGTCAAATTAAGATTTTCTTCTATCCCATTTCCTCCTGAGTGGTGATATTCAGTTTTTGGCTTGACCCTGATAGATACAAGGGGGAAGAGGTTAATAAAATTAAAGTACTTAGTTCGACTCATCAATTAGGCTCATCAATTAGGAATAAGGAAGTTGCAGCTTTTGAAGGTAAATGGATGGTGATTGAAGAAATCATTCTGAGCAAAGTTAGCCAAACCCAGAGAGTCAAGGGTCGAAGGTTTTCCCTCATTTGTGGAGGCTGGAGCTAAACCCAGGCCTGTGTAAAAGGTAGTCAATCTCACATATTAGACCTAGCAAAGATGTAGCAGCACATAAACTAGGGCAAACGTAGATATGTAGCAAGGGTAGAGGGAGGAAGAATAGGGAGAGATCTAGGGGGTAATTCTGGTTTAAGAACATATGCATATCATATTGTCATTTTATATGCATTTATCATTGTACAATAACTCAATTCCTTAACAAAAGAAAAAAGTACTTAGGGACTCATAGGCCAGATGCATAATTTGTCTGTGGATTACAACATGATGTGACTCTGAAATCTTGTCTACACAAAGGGCTGCAATGAGAACCGAAAAACGTTCCCTACTGATACTCCCATTAGTCACAGCCAACGCAAATCCTGGTGGCTTAAGTATACACTTGCTGACGAAACCCTAAGATCATTAAAACAATAAAGCGATTCTTTTTCCTTTTAGGTAACATGCCTATTTCTTTCATTTTAGCAAACCCTCGCTCCCTAAAACATCTATGCCGTTTAAAGATCCGCAAGTGTATGGGACGTTTGCATTTACGCTGCCCTGTCTTCATGTCATTTCTTCCATTACCCAATCGTCTGAAAGCATACATCCTTTACAAAGAATATGACCTTTATGGACAAGGAATTTTTACAGGACCCTGGTAATCAAACTCTTCTACAGGAAAAAGGTATAATTCTGCAGCTATTTTTCTTAAAATGCGATGTCATGTATGATTCATGTTTTTTTGCTTTACCGAGTAAAATCTCAATGTAGTCTACACTCTAAAAAGTTGCTCTGAACGCAGCCTTTCAGCATATAAATGGCTGGAATTCTAAAGGTAGTTCTAAAAACAGCAAAACCCAAGTGCATGCATATAAATATATACATACACACATATATACGTACTTAGTTTCATCCAAGCCCTTGGCTTTCTGAAACTATATTTTTTATAAAATTCAAAACAAATTAGAACACAAAATTCCCACAAGAACTTGGTAAGTTCATAGCATGAATTTATATTAGTATTAAAACCATAGGTTTGAGGGGTTGGGGATTTAGCTCAGTGGCAGAGTGCTTGCCTAGCATGCGCAAGGCCCGGAGTCCGGTCCTCAGCCATGAAAAAAAGTTTTAAAACTATACGTTTGAGCTGTTTAATCTGGAGCACTCAGTAACTTGTCCTTTAAATTGGACACAACAGTATCAAGCATACACTCTGTATTCTAGGGTAATTATCAAGAAATGGTACAAGTGATGATTAGTTTGCTTCTACAATAATCTTTTCCCACTAAGTGACTTTTTTTTTCTTTCACTTAGCTGTTGTAGCATTGCAATGGGGCTAAATGTATAATATGTGTTATAACATTAAAAACATCATTTGAAATTACTTGAGAAATAAAATTCAGGTAATATATTGTATACAGACTGTACAAAAATCATAGACTTTATTATACGCTAAAAAAAATCTTCTAACATATTCCTGAAGCCTTATCAGCAAATGCCTAACAAAATGAAAAAAATACCATGATCATATAAAGGTGAGTTTTTCAAATCCAATTCTAAAGGGAAATGTTGCATGATTTAATGGTATACTGCATGATTAATCGTATCAGTGAAACAAGAATTAACCAATTCACTTACATTACAAAATCACCAAATATACAAAACAATTTTACACATTAGTTATTATTTAATCCCCAGTTCTCATAAGTTACTTATGAGTACTATCACAATAGATTCGTTTAAAAGTATGACTCCAGTTTCAAATCTTTGTATTAATTAATGTTGAACAGAAACCCCATGAAAAATGACTTAACCAGACTTGCTAAAAATAAAATGAAGGGCTTGATTGTTACAATTGATACACTTAAAGTACAATTCAAATACTAGGAGCTGTCAAAAATCAACATTAATATTTTCATTTAATTCGGCTGCTAAAAAAAAATGTTATGCTAAATATACGAGGCTCTTAAGGTCTGGCAGCATTTGTAAGATTCAAATTGTAAATATGTAACCCGTACATATACCTCAAAATTCACTCAGATACATTTACCACAGGTTACGTTACAGGGGCAGTTATACACATCCTCATGTCCTTTCCCCAAGAATGGAAACAATTGAGTTTGTGGATCCGAAGAATTCTTTTAGAATTAAACACAGACTATTATAGACATGGTAAGAACTAGACTAGCTTTAGGGACCTTGTTCAAGATACCAGTTTCAGTTCCTAATTTTTAAATTTTACTAGGATATATAGTAATGACTGATATTTTAATCTATTGATTTCATTACTGTAGTTACCAAAGTTCACATAGGCAGCAGAATGCATAGCAGAATTAGGTAGGCTTAATTCCTTTAAAAAAAGAAGCATTTTGGTAATTTCTAAAAACCATTAAACATATGTTTATGTCAGACAAAAAAATCCCCAAATGTAATCCAACTGCCATCAAAGCATTAGAAGGGGTTTCATAAGAGGATACATCAGAACAGCTCAGCTTGAATATGAAGAAGAAACCCACTGGCAGCCTTCTTTAAAAAGGAGAGCTTATGAAAGTTGATGCTTACATGTTTGCAGTAATAGAATAGTTCACATAGTTTAACAGTAATGAACAGAGGTTGAATCATCTAAAACTGTTAAATTTACTCATGACTTCTGCTTGGCACTGGAATGCATTTTGGTCTGTCCTATGGACATGGGCATGTTATTGTGGTAATTATTAAACACGACTTAAAAGGAACTACAAGTCTATCCAACATCCCTTAAGGTATATGCTAGAATGCAAAGGACTAGCCAAGTAAAACTAATGATTATGACCTTTCTTGTAAGGCAGTAGATTTCATGCCAAGTAAATGAAGTGACATCTTATATAAAGAAATGACTTAATGAAACCTAAAGTTTACCAATCCCAAAAATGTCTTGAAGTTGAAATTTGTGGTCAGTACAAAAGGAATGATACACTATTGTGAAAGCATTCTGTTAACTAGGCACTATCACTTTTTTACTATGTTTTAGTAACGTAAGTCTTTAAAGGGTAGTAAATAATCATTATTCCCATTTGGCACATGGATAAAAACATCATGAAGCTATGTATACCTACCTATCCCATTCCTACAAAAAACAACATCCATACTCAGTTGAAACTGAGCTATATTTTGAGAGCTAAAACGGATGCCATTTCTAATTCAGAACTAAAAAGAAAACTACATATCAAAGAACAAGTTTTTTTTCCCTTGTGAAATTAGTATTAGTGGCTAACCTACTGAAAATTCATAAATGTAAGATATTT
This sequence comes from Aplodontia rufa, assembly GCA_004027875.1. NCBI lineage: Eukaryota > Metazoa > Chordata > Mammalia > Rodentia > Aplodontiidae > Aplodontia > Aplodontia rufa. Next base: position 34,936 of record PVKS010018308.1, read on the forward strand.
TACTCAATATATTTAATTTGTGTGTGTATATATATGTATATATACTTTTTCATGTAGAATATATCAACAAGCCATGTTTAAAATCTGAGCAAACTAAAAGAAATCAATTTCTGACACAGAAGACAGGCCATAGAGAAACATTATTTTAACCTTGGTCAACTTCTCCTATTAGCTATACCAGACATTCAATTTCTTTTCAATCTTTTATGGAATAAGATCTTTTACTCATTTGAAAAGTATTTACAATAATTAGTGCAAACTATTCTTTGCTCATAAATTAGTTATTTGCCTTTGTAGATATAAAGTAATGATTTAGTACTTTATCAAAATATGGGATTATGAAAATACTGGGCGTATCAGTCTTACCAGTCTGAAGTTTAAAAGATTACATTTTCTAAACTAAACTCTGGGAATATTTACTTTAAGCAGTAAACATAATTGTTATATAACTTTTTTTGAAATGTCATTTGATTACCAGTAAAAATTATTTCACAAAATACAGAAAATACAATGTATCATCTTGTAACAATATCTTTACATGTCAATCCTAATCTAAAATGTATCTGAACAAAAAAATCTTTTAATCATTACTGCTCTGCAGCAATAATTGAAGTCCCAACCTGAGAACTAAGAAAATTATAATAAAATGCCAAGGACTGTATTAATCTTGAACCAAGCCTTTTCGCTACTGGCATCAGGTGTATAGTACATCAGAAATGTGAGCAATCCAAGAAAGTGTTCTGCAATCAACAGTACCACCTGTCACAACTGGAAATCTTAAGTCTAAAATCTAATGATTTTATACAAATTCTATTGCACAGTAAATATTGTTAAAATATTTTCAAATTTGTAGAATTCTTAATAGAAAGGATTATTTACTTGAACACTCCTTCACTGCCAGCAGAACGTTCCTAATGAAAGGGAGGGGAACATACCCATGAAAGTAACAGGAATCTGAAGAATAAATTATTTCTGAGGGGCACAGATAATTATAACACAAGATAAAAAGTTCAGAATTTGAAGGAAAAATTATTTTTGCAAGTATAATTCCTCAGCAATCTACTTTAGGGAAATAAGTTTTGTTTAGACAAGTGGAATTTAATGTTAATGCATAGCATATTAAGGAAAACAGGTAAAACTAAGTCATTAAGTTCAATATTTTTTAAATGAAGCTAAAACAAGCAATTATAAAAAGTCATTTCCTTCTTGATATTTCAACATAGTTGTTACCTTGTGCCATTTCACCACAGAAATTGTCAATTCAAAGAGGGGGTTGATCAAAAAGCAACGATAAGTTTATGCTTCTGACTCTCTCTTCTTTCCTTCTCCCAAATCACTCTCTTCTGACTGACTACTGCTAAGAACCACAAACTGCCCGTCACTACTGGATTGGTTTATTCTACTGGAAGCAGCTATCAACCGACTTTGTTCTTCCAAATCCTAATAGGAAAGAAAGAAAAAGAACTAAATTAACTGCGGTCAGATGGAAAAATATATTCATACTGGAGGGGATGGAGCAGTGGCTTAGCAGTATCACACTTGCTTATCATGTGCAAGGACGGGGGTTCAAAACCCAGCACCACATATGCAATTTAAGTGTTGGATCAATGAAAACCAGATGAAAAACTAAATAAAGTTGATTCTCTCCCTCAAAAAAAAAAATAAATTCATACTAGAGCCAATTCAGTACTTCTGTCATAAATATGTATGCACAATTCTAGCAACCTTATAAAGGCTATGCCTAACAAATGCTACACACAAAAGTAAATTTTGGCACTATTCTAGGAATTCTGTAAACTCACAAACTAAAATCTCGCATTTTCCTCGTTTTCTTTTTACAGCCAATAATCAAATCAGGCCATCATATTTACTATACGCTACGTAAGTAATCTCAACCTCAGTAAAAGCCTCATAATGGATCACCTCACACCTCATGTCTTCCTTCTCTCCAGAACTCTTATCCAATTCATTTTAATAAAATCTGGTATCACCATCCCTCAGTAACTCTGTCAGGGAAGCCTGATGACATCACTATCATCTTTGCCACTTCCCCCTTCTTTATCCATACATCCAGCCACTGCCAATTCTTACTGATCTACTCTCCAAATATCCCACAGCTATCTCCTTTTTTTCTATTCCTACTGTCCATGCCACAACCCATAAAGGCTCATAAAATTTCATGGATTACCTAGTAATCAAGGTTTTGCTCCAAAAATGACTACCTTAAAAATCATTCTTTTGTGGGCTTGATCCCCAGCCTTGGGGAAAAAAAAATGCTTTCGATGGGTAATGAATTGACATCCCTGGCAACATTTAAAATTAATTCATCTAGAGAGCAATATGGTTTTCACCAATGGCAATTAAGTCCATAAAAACTCTCAAACTGCGTTGACAAGACAACTCTCACTGGAATATGAACATGCTGATATGTTTATGTAACAGGAAGTCACATTACATGCCAACACAGCTTTTGTATAAACATAGCACACTTCAGATGTTACCCTATTCTGCTATGCTATGCATCATCTAGTTATGAAGGGGCTGAGCAAGGCAAACAGACACTCATTTGGAAATTCAAATCTGAAAGTCACAATTGTAAATTAAGTCTTCACAAATACCACAAAGATCCAGACAACAAAAATGCATACCTTTTCAATCTGTTTTTGTTTATTGAGTTCTTTCTGTTGCTTCTCTTTTACTCTCTCTATTTCTTTTTGTTTCTCTGATGCCCTACGATCCTAAAGAACAATGAATGAAACTAATGAATTAAATATGAAATAACTTTAAATTTTAGATATGACCTTTGTGATGTTTTCAACTTTGTGTTCAATCATGCAAAAGCACACCAAGTTTTCATTCTATAGTAGACATTAATTCAGATAAATGGTTTATCAGCAATAGCATCTATTGTTAATCTTGCTTATTAGCAAAATCACTTACTTGCCAATATGAAAGCATTTATATGATACAACCTTAGCAAACGTTCTTAGAAAATTAAGCATTTATCAGATTCTTACCAGTTCAGCATGCAAAGCTATCTGTTTGGCCAGTCCAACAGAATCACAAATCTAAAAAGATAAAGCAAAAATTCAAGCATCCAAATAGGTGATATAACTAGTTTTATTACTCAGTGTTAATACACCACTTTGAATAAAAGCTGATTGAAGAATGCTCCAGCCCCAAGAGCAAATCTTTGTATGTTTTCTCTTCTTTTGAGTGAAAGGGGGTTGCTGAGGAGTGAACCCAGGTGTGCTTTACCACTAAGCTACATTCCTAGCCCTTTTTTTGAGACAAGTGTTTCACTAAATTGCTGAGGATGGCCTCAATCTTGGCAATCCTCCTCAGTCAGTCTCCTGAGTTGCTGGGATTAAAGGTGTGGACCTGGGGCTGGAGCGGTGGCTCAGTGGTTACGGTGCTTGCCTGGCATGTGCTAGTACTCGAGTTCAAACCCCAGCACCACATACACAACAATGTCTCAGAGTAATGAAAGTCATGTGAAAAACTAAAATAGATTCCCTCTTCCTCTCACTGACCCTCTGTCTTAAAAAAAAAAGTGTGGACCACAAAGCCTGACCCCTTTGTATGTTTTCTTCTTCTGTAAGCAGTTGTTGATGCTGCCGCTTAAGCTGATACCTGAAAATGACTGACTGTAGGAATACATTCTATTCTCGGGAGGAGATTTCTCCAGCTAGCAATGCTGGGGAAACAGGTTTATAGAGTGGGAAGGCCCAATCCCATTCTTGGTGCTCTTTAGGCATCATGCTTTGGTCAAGAAATTCAGTCATACTGGACAAAATCTGGCAGTTTTTTCCAGAAATCTTAGTAAAGAACTGTGGCTATAATATCTACTTCACAACAGGAACAATTTGAAAAGCCAGATACCTTTTCCCCCTCATTGTTTGATTCGAAAATATAGCAGACTGAAGACAGATTACTTTCACTTCTCCCTCCTGATGTCCGGAGAACAAATCCAAAAAGCCGCTTATTTTCCTGGTGTGTAGCATATAATACTACATAGGGTAAAGGAAACTGCCACAGAAAACATGAGAAGTAAACATGAAATCTTTCTGACCCATTACAGCAGCACTCAAATATGACAAACTCACAGGCTACATTCTAAAAATCGCATAAATAGAATTTTAAAGACCAGTTTTAGCAGACTGGTAGCCCAAGAGGGTTACCAAGAGGAACAAGGGGTTGATGAATGCTGAGTTTTACTATCATTAACACATTTTACAAAATCAAATTCAATAACAACACTGGTCTATTTAACAAATGATTAAATGAACAGTTGCAGCTATTTCAAACTAGATAACTATAAAATAAACTCAACTGTCACCTTTTAATTGCTAAATTAATTTTTTATATAACATGTGGTCCCTAACTAAGGAACAAACACCAAGTACCACACGAGATTGTGCTGACTCTTGTAAGTTACATGAAACATTCAACTAGCTTTTTGGAGATGGCCAGGAACTTAACTATAAAGAGACTAAAGAAAAAAAGTAACTGAGGGGCTGGAGCGGTGGCTCAGCAGTTTCGGCGCTTGCCTGGCAAGCACGAGAACCTGGGTTCAAACCCCAGCACCACGTACACAACTGAGTGTTGGAGCAACTAAGGCCATGTGAAAAACTAAATAAAGTTGTTTCTGTCTCTCTCACTGTCCCTCTCTCTTTAAAAAAAAGTAACTGATACTATCATACCGGAATATAAGGATTAGAATTATCAAATTAAAACATGTATACATGCACAAAGGGAAGTAAAATAACTCACTGTGAGTCTTGTAACTTGTGTCTGTGGATCAATTAACCTATAATTAAAAATTTGGCAAACATTTTAATTAGGCTGAAATTATACAAACTTTTTTCTTCCTACAAGTTTTTTAGGGAAGGTTTACTTACTTTAAACAGTCACAAGTGACTAATAAATGTGATTCTGTCATTCGAAAGATGTTATGGATGGCCCGAGCTGCTAAGATTTGGCGCATTGTTTCATAAACAACATCTGGATGATCATCTGATTTCACCTCCATAGAACCAAGGAATCGGACAATAAATAACTGATGAAGAATAGAATCTAAAAAATTTTAAAAAATACAGAATCCATAACAGAAAAAGGTACATTATGTATTTTTAAACCCCACATCTCTTTTCCAAAATAAAATACATTGCCTCCTTTTAGATTTTCCAGTGAAATTTTCAAACTGAATTTAGAAATAACTTATCCTGACTAGCATTCAAGTTATAGGAAAATTAAGATCTCAAATTCAAATAGAAAAAGTTAAGACTTTTTAACAATGTGATTCTGGGGAAAAAGAATTCCATATACTACTTTTAGAGTTTTTCTAAAAGTTCAGAAATATATATATAAAAAGGTACTGGAAAAACAGGGGGAAAAAAAAAAA
>PVKS010018309.1:0-40279 GCA_004027875.1 Aplodontia rufa
AGCAGCCCTGTCCAGAAGCAAGCAAGCAAGCAGCAGTCAGGAGGAAAGCAGAGAGAAGACTGCAAGCTGCCTGAGAGACCACCGCCTGCTGCCTGAGAGAGTCAGAGAGGCAGCAGCAGCAGAGACAGCAGAGAGATCAGCAGCAGTAGAAGATGCAGGCAGTAAGAGCCTCGGCTGCAGAAACACGGACTCTGGTATGGCAGTAGAAACAAGGACTCTGAATGTGAATAGCCTTGACTCTAAATGTAATGCCTTAAGGGTCTAGACTCTAAGAGAGGGAAGGCGGGAAGCGCCTGGAGGCCTTTAGCCGTGGTAAAGGGAGAATAAAGTGCTTGAAGAACTTAAGAGCAAATGGGTCCAGTTGAATGCTTTGTCCGGTCCCTGCCGGCCGGGACCGGACACAAGATCTTCTACCAGAGTGATGTATTTGTTATAATTGATAAATATAGGCACATTGTAATAATACAATGTCCATAGTTTACACCTAGGCAAGTTCTGGTTATTAAAATTTTTATGGATTTGGACTAAAGTATAATGATATAAGATCATCATTATAGTATCAGAGTATTTTTACTGCCTTAACAAACATTAAATATTTTCTTTCTGTGTTTTTGGTTTCTGCTATTGATGTTGAACCATCATTACTGTTTTCCTAGGTCCTGGAGGAGTGCGTATTAATGTGTAGTGACTGGAAAAATGGAAAAGTGATACTAAAGATACATTCTAAAAATTATATTCCAAGATCATTTCCACAGTTATCAGTTGACCTAACATACTTAAATCATGAATTGCTTATTGCACTGCAGTAAACAAAACATTTCTAAATATCTGCTAAGTCGTTATACTTTCTGGGTAGCAGTTGACTAACAAAAATAAATAGCTGGAGGAGACACTTGTAGAAGTCTCAAGGCAGATCTATTCTCAATACATTAAACTCATGAGGTTTAAATCATCCCAAGGAGATCTCTGAACAGGTAAGTTCCAAGAAATATCTGCTTCAAGGTAAAAAGTTCTGAAAGAATAACTACAGTTATATGGTATCCTAATGTAAAACTATAATCTGTACTTGGACTGATTCTTTTGATTAAAGCATTCTGCCTTCTAGATCTAAAACAGTTTCTGGCATAAAGACAAATGGAATGGTAAATTAACAATTTTGCTTTCTCCTGAACTTCCTGTAAGCTGTGGAGAAGAAAGATTATTAATTTGTTTATTTGGAAACCAAAATTCATTCGTGTTCATCAAGTATTGCTTCATGAAATACTTGGACCATTCTTAAAGATTTAGGATACAAAACACAGAGCACAAATAATTAAAAAACCTGTGTCCAAATTACTTGAGTAATACAGAGCAAATCTACTTGGATCTCTATGCTCTTAAATTTCACTGTATGCTCTAAATTTAATATCTTCCTCTCTGTAGCATAATTCATCACCTCCAAAATTTAAAAAAAAAATCCAGTTCCATCTTTGACCAGCAAAACTCCAAAGAATGCTTTATAGACCACTATAATATAAGGTATTTAAACTAGAAAACATCCAAGTCTTCCTCCAATATAAATCTTCTGAGATCTCCCTTACTACATCAATCTTCATTTTTAGGAGATCATAATTTCATTAGTTGTGAAAGTCATTAATACCAAGGCAAAGATTATATATATATATATATATATATATATATATAGAGAGAGAGAGAGAGAGAGAGAGAGAGAGAATATCTCTGTTGGCCACTTCTGCTCATGGGGTATTATAAAGTATTAATTTTAAAGAGGTAAGCAATACAATTGGAACAGAACTAATAATCAGAAATAAGGTACCTCAGTTCCAAATTGAGTTGGAATTTTCACTTAATTTAATCCAGTGCTTTTGGCAGTAGAAGAAATGAAATAATTTAAAATAATAATAATTTAAAAATAATTACAAGCACAAAGAATAATCTTTGTCTTTATGTTTCTGTCTCCAGGCACTTTCAAATCTCCATGCCTGATCCTACTTCAAAGATCCAGTTATTGCACTGGCATTTTATGATGTAGGTCTTCATTTAGATACATCAAAAGTTTCATTTCACCATGCTTGGTTCTGCTAGGAAAGAGTTCAACATTATGGTTTACTAATACTTCCTTGGAAAATGTTTATTTTTCCATTCCCTCAACAACTGTCCTAAACAAACCACTATCAACTCAAATTTGAGTCACAAGCCTTGCATGTCATTATTCCCTCCACCTACAATGCTCTCAAATTCCTTGTTTCTTGACTTGATTCCTCTTTCATAGTGCATATATTTAATCCATCTTTGCTACTCTTTTTCTGCTTTTTAATGAGCAATTCCTGTTCTTGATCTTTTTTCCCTCTTGGAAATAAAATGAAATCACCTCATCTCTCTGACTCTTGCACATCTATACATACATTTATCCTTTATCACAAGGAATGAATGGTGTGAGAATTTCATGCCTCTGGAAAAAGGATTAATTTCACATTAATTATGGATCCTTGTCATTCACTATATCCCTTGTACATTGCAGGGGCTCACAAAGGATTTTGTGAGTAAGTAAATTCATAAGTAAATGTCAATGGATGAATTAATAACTTGCCGGAAAAATAGTGTTTTATCTTCTAATTTCTACCCTCCTGCCCATCATTTTGAGTTTCCTACAAGATGTGGTGTCACTGAAAAAAAATTCTTCTTCTGAATTCTTCCTTAGAGGCCATTCAGTAACACAAAGCAGCATACGATCTTCTTTGATTTCTTGCCATGCAGCTCCACCTGGTTCAAAACAAGCCTTCATTTTATACATGTTACTACTCTTCTGAGATGCACCCCATGAAAATTTCTTCCCCTCAAAAAAGTTTTAAAGATTTCACTCCTTTATTTGAACACCATTTAAGTATTCTCCCAATCTTGCATGTTTATTTACAACTATCATGCTCATCAACTTTTCCTATAATGAGCTCTCCTGAACATCCTAATCCTACTCATTTCTTGTTTGCATTATTTATTGTATTTATTGAGTTTAAAATTAACCTAAACTTCATATGAACAGGATTATCTTTCATATTAACTTTTATACCTCCACTAAATAATAGATTTTTAGGCTACAGTCTTGAGTTGTATAAACAAATATACCAAGATGAATAATCAGATTAGTCTCTCAACATACATTCACAGTATTTCAAATGTGATTAAATTATCCTTATATTGAAATTTTAAATTTTGTTTTCACATATTTCATGTTAAATAATGATACTTTTATATTTTTTAATTTCTTCATTTGTATTTAATTTTGTCTTCATATTTTAAATGCTTTGCTTTTGCTTTTTCCTAACCTGTGAAACTACAAGGACAAAAATTATGTTTAACATTTCATTTCCCCCCCAACAAACTTGAATAAAACATTTTCATAGAAATTCAGACCTAAAAAAACATTTAAATACTAATCTGATCCACATTATATAAATTCTTATAGGTATGTGGTATGTAGTGGAAAGTGTTGTAAACATAGGTTCAGATAAAAAAATCTATTTCTTACTGAATTACAACCTATGTATATTTTTCAAAAGGTATTTACCTATTCTTTCCTCTTCTTTATCTTCATTATAAAGGGAAAGCAGCAGAGGAAACTTATCATAATATATGTCTTAAATAATCTTGATCCCATCTTCCACTGGACATCTTGGCTACAGTGGTCCTGGCTTAGCTCTGAAAGAGACAAGACTTTTGGCTTGAAAGAATTCATTGTCTCTTTGGTTGATTCTCATTCTAGTTCTCACTGACTCAGGCTGAAGATTATTTTTAAAATGTACTATGTGTTCCAATGTAGTCATCTGTCGCTCCCCGCAGGGTTCTGGAGTGGGGAGCGGGTGGAACGGCCTCGGCGAAACTTAGCCATTCCCCGGGGGGCCAGCAGGACACTGGGAACCAGGTGCCGGCAGGACAGGGCTGGGGACCGGGGGAGAGGAGTCACTCCCCACAGCGTTCCTGTGCGAGGAGCGGGCAGAACGACCTAGCAAGCCATCCTCCGAGGGGCTGAGTTAGGAAGGGGATGGGGCGAGGAGTCTCTCCCCGCTGCACTCCAGAGTGAGGAATGGGCAGAATGACCCAGCAAGCCTGAGCCATCCTCCAAGGGGCCAAGTTAGGGCAGGGATGGGGAAAGGAGTTGCTCCCCGCTGCACTCCAGAGTGAGGAACGGGCAGAATGACCCAGCAAGCCTGGGACCATCCTCTGAGGGGCTGAGTTAGGAAGGGCTGGGGAGCCGGGAACAAGGGGGCGAACGCCGGTGGCTGGAACACGGGACCTGCATCTTCTACCGCTGCTGATTTCGCTGACGTCTCTGCTGCTGCTGCTGCTGCTGCTGCTGCGGCTTCTTCTGACTGCTACTTCTTCTCCGACCGCTTCTGTGTTCTCTTCCTTCAGGACGTGGCTGCTTGCTTTCTTGCTCTTCTCTGGCTACTGCTTCTCCTTTGGCGGCTCTTCCTTTGGCTGCTTCTTCTCTGACTGCTTTTCCATTGGCTGCTTGCTCTACCTGACTAGCTGCTACTCTATTTATCCATTAGAGCAACCAATAGGGCACAGTGCAAACACCTTTCTCCAATTGTAACAAATGAGTGGCCGAATAGCTTAGTCATGCGGTCAGGCAATTTGCTAATTACAAGCCAGCTGTACCCCTTAGAGTTGTTTACCACCAATTCTCTTACAAGCCAGCTGAACCTCATGTTCCCAACAGTCATCATTTTCCAGTCTCTTTGAGGTTATACTCTTTGGAAAATAGGACCCAGGAAAAGTAATGGCCTAGCAATTCAGCATCCATACCTACTGAAAACTAACAAAAACTTGTGGAAATTAACCTCAGGTTCACAGAATAATTAGCAAGTCATTCATGCAATATTCAGTTTCATGCAATGATGATTCAAGGGTTAAATACTTACAAACAAAAGGTTTAAAGAACATTCTCAATGAAATAGTTGAAGAAAAATTTTCATATCAGAATAGAGTCAGAAATGCTCATTCAGGAAATGTACAGGAACCCCTAATCAAATGAGAAGTTCATTGAGACACATCATATTCAAAATGTATAACAGGAAAAGCAAAGAAAAAATATTAAAATCAGCAAGAGAGAAATGCCAAATCACATTCAGAGGAAAACAGAAAAGGATTACATCTGACTTTTCAGCTCAGACTCTAGAAACAAGAAGATCCTGGAAGTAGTCTTTCAATGTCTGAATGACCATGACATGAAGCCAAGAAAACCATACCCAGCAAAACACCTTCAAATTTGATAGGGCAATAAGAACATTTCATCATAAGATAAACTGCCAGCATTCATGAACAAAAACCAGCATTACAAAGAATGTTCAAATATAAACTCCAGACAAAAGAGCAAGCAGACATTCCTCAAAGCCCACAAACAGTGGGAATTCAATAAAAGAACACACTAACAAAAAGCCATGATACCACAGAACTCATAAATAAGTCATCATGACTATGAAGTACAACTATCCTAACACTAAATGTAAATGGTCTCAATACACAAATAAAATAACACAGATCAGATGATTGGATAAAAAACAAAATCCACTGATATGCTGCTTATAGGAGACCCACTTTATAGCCAATGACATCCACAGAATGAGTGTAAAAGGATGGGGAAAAAAATCTACCAGGTGTATGGCCCAAGAAAAAAAGCTAGAGTTGGAATTCTTATATTTAACAAAATATGTTTCAAGCATAAGCTTAACAGAACAAATAAAAAAGGTCACTACATCCTAGTAAAGGGAACAATACGTCAGGAAGATATACCCATAATAAATATATACTCTCAAAACACAAATGCTCCCAAGTATGTGGAATAATTTCTCCATGACACAAAAATGCTTGTGGACCTCAACATAATAATACTGAGAGATTTAATACTCCTCTACCACCAATAGACAGATTGTCAAAGCAAAAAAAAAAAAAAAACAACAAATAAAAACAATAAAGAAATATCTAGTCTAAAGAAAATTACAGACCAATATTCTTGATGAACATTGATACAAGAATCCTTAATTAAATTCTAGCAAACTGCATTAAAAAACACATCAAGAAAATAATTCATCAAGACCAAGTATGAAGGTTGTTTCAACATATGTAAATCAATAATTGTGATTCATAAATCAAAAATTAAGGGGAAAATCATATGATTTTCTCATTTAACAATAGGCCTTTGAATGAAATCCAGCACCCATTAATTCTCAAAACTCTAGAGAAAAAAAGGTTCAAAAAATCTTTTCTTAATTTTTGGAAGGACATGTATGCCAAACCCATAGCTGGTATAATATTAAACAGAGAAAAGCTGAAAGAATTTCCACTAAACTTGGGAACAAGACAATGGTATCTACTCTCACCACTTTTATTCAACATAATCCTCAAAACTCTACCTGGAGCCATCAGGCAAGAAATGGAAATTAAAGGGATATGGATAGGAATAGAGAAAGTCAACTAACCCTTTTTGCTGACAGCACAATCTATACCTGAAAGATCAAAAAAACTCCACCAAAAAATTGCTTGAGCTTAAAAACTGATTTAGCAAAGTGGCAGGCTACAAGATTAATGCCCATAAATCAATAACTTTCCTATACACTAACAATAATAGGACAGAAGAAGAAAGCAGGAATTTGGTCCCATTGACAATATCCTCAAGAAGAATAAAGTACTTGGAAATTATTCTATACTGGGAAGTAAAAAAAACTCTACAGTGAAAATTATCATACACTGAAGACAGAGATTTAAGAAGGCCTGAGAATTTGGAAAGATGTTCCATGCTCTTGGTTAGGCAGAATTAATATAATTCAAATGGCTATTCTGCCAAAAGCCATATACAGATTCAATGTAATCCCCATTACAATACCAATGCCATTCTTCACAGATATTGAAAAAGCAACCCTCAAATTCCTTTGGAATAATAAGAAACCAAAAATAGCCAAAACATTACTAAAAAGGACAGATGAAAGAGGTGGCTTTGCAATACCAGATCTAAAACTATACTATAGAGCTACAGTAACAACAGCATGGTACTGGTATCAAAATAGGAATAAAGACCAATGAAATAAATAGAAGACTCTGAGACAAACGCACAAATCTTTAAACATCGTATATTCAACAAAGGCAGTCAATTTAGGAAACAAAGTATATTCAACTTATAGTGCTGGACAAACTGGACAGCCATGTGTAGGAAGTTGAAATTAGATCCTTATCTCACACCAAGCACAAAAATCAAGTTGTAATAGATCAAGGAATTAGAACTTAAACCACTGACCATACAACTGCTAGAAGAAAAATTAGGACCGACACTTTAGCATAGGGGAGTTGGCAATGACTTTCTCAACAAGACTTCCAAAGCAATATAATAAAAGTCAAGACTTACTGAGTAGAATACCATTAAATTAAAAAAAAAAAACTTTTGCTCAGCCAAGGAACAGGTCAAAATTAACAAGTTAGGACTTATAGAATGGGAGATAATTGTGGCCTGTGATTCCTCTGACAGGGAACTAATATCCAAAGCCCTATACAGATTCAATGTAGTACTTGAACAATACTACAAACCTTAACATCAAAAAACACTAACAATCCAACCAGTAAGAGGGCCAGTGAGCTAAACAAAAACTTCTCAACAGAAGAAATTGAGAAAGCCAATGAATACTTGGGAAAATATCCTAAATCCCTATTAATTAGAGAAGTACAAATAAAAAGTGCATTAAGATTTCACCTCACTCATGTCAGACTGTCAATGATAAAGAATACAATAAATAACAGATGCTGGAGGGGTGATGGGGAACACTAGGACACTGTTGGTGGAACTGCAAACTAGTACTACTATTCTGGAAAGCAGAGTGGAGACTCAAAAAATTAAGAATTGATCCACTCTATGACCCAGGTATCACTCTTGTAATTACGTTCCCTGACAATCAACACATTACAGTGACACAGAATCATCAATGGTTTTAGCAGCCCAATTTACAATATCTAAATTATGGAATCAATCCAGATGCCCCTCACTGAATGAATGGATCCAAAAACTCTGGTGTATATATATATATACACACACACACACATATATATATATATGTATATATATATGTGTATATAATCAGAGTTTTTGATATATATATATACACACACACGCATATGTATACGTATACATATGTGGAAGGGGAGAGGGAGAGGCAGGGACATGAGAGAGGGAGGGAAGATAGGGAGGAATCTAGGGAGACAATCAACAATGTAGCATATTCTTTACCCCCTAGATATGCATCCATTTAATTTTGGAAAATTCACAATCATATATATATATATATATATATATATACACATAGACACTCTTCTTTTTTGTGTCTTCTTCTCTTTTCAATAATACTCAAGGAAATGAGAAAAATGTGTGCTCTAAAAATTTCCTTACATTAAAACTCTGTTCTACAAACCTATTTTTTATATATTTTATGAGGTATTAAAAGAGAGGAGATAGAAATCTCTAAACATAAGTAAATAATAATGAAAATTTGTATAATATTCAAAATAATATCTAAATAATATAAATTAATATATATATTCATTATATAGTTATGCATATGGAAACCTATGGCCAAAAACATAGCTATATATACTAAAATGTTAACTTTATCTTATAATGATGAGAATTTGTTTTCCACATTTCTTATGAATGCAAATTTGACACCACACACAAGTAACTAGATGCTGTTACACTTACAGAATAATCAGCCATAAATTAATAAACAATATGAATAGCAAAAATAAAGGAATAGATATTTGAAGGACATATGAATTTGAAACCTTAGCAGTAACATCATGAACATAAGAAACTATAGTTTTCCAGACATTTTTGAACTTTTAAACTAATATCATATCTAACATCATTTTTTTTGAGTCTTCCCAGTATCCTATGCTTTAAAGAAAGATTTCTCTCACTTTCATTATCTCTCAATTATAAATAATGTCATTTGATTTTTTCAGAGGAAGGAAATGAGGATAGAAACATTGATGTAAAGTGGAAAAAATATTCTGTTTTTAGGGCTGTCAAACCTGACAAACCAGGAATAGATTTGCTCTGAGCACTTTTGGTGAATAGAAGGGATTGACCCTGGCAGGGAAGGTCAACTTGAGTAAGTCAAGAAAGACCTTTTCAGGGCAAGCATGAATAAGCAGTTTTGACAGAAATATTATCATAGAATATTGGCAAAATTAAACACTGGAGGCAAAGAAACATTGCAGGGAAACTTGGCTGTGTGTGTGTGTGTGTGTGTGTGTGTGTGATCTAAGCCTCTGAGTAGGACAAGAGAAACAAGCATGGAAACATCATTATAAATTAGAACATAAATTTAATTACCATATTAGAATTTTCACTTAGAACTGAGTGGCTTAGAACTTGTGATGACTCCCAGTTCAAAAAGTGGAAGGACAAGCGTACGACTCTTCATATTAAGTAAGATCTGAAGTACTCACAGTACAATTAATTTTAAAAAATACTTTGGAAATCATATACCTTTAAAAATGTCTTAACTGTATTTCTTTGTTGAATCCTCTCTCTTCCGTTCAACTACATGCCCACTGGACCCCAAACAGTGCTCCATATCCTCTTAATGCTTTTGTATTTTCTGTTTGCAATATTGAGGATATTAAGAAATAAATGAAGTTGCATAAAGGTTCTTCATCTTTCCAATATTTCTGGATTTGGCCCATGAGTGTAAGTTAGCTTTTCAATCCCTCACGCCTTCTACTAGAGTCAGTAGTACTTACTCAATTGCTTTTTAAATTCATCAAAATCATCTTTTCCAAAGAACAATAGAATCAGAAAGTTGACTTGCAATAGCTTTAATAATTTCAGTAATTTCAATTTTCAATAATTTCCTTTGTTTAGGATAACACACTTAATGGGCACAAGTATATTTCCAAATAAGTTAAAATTGTGCTTTACATTTTATTTATTTTTTAAGAGAGAGGGGCAGTGAGAAAGAGAGAGAAAGAATCAATTTTATTTAGTTTTTCATGTAGCTTTTGTTGTTCCAACACTTCATTGTATACATGGTGCTGGGGTTCGAACTGGTATTCTGGGGCATACCAGGCAAGTGCCGTAACTGCTGAGCCACTGCTCCAGACCCTGCATTTTATTTTATTTACTGATAATGTCTACAATTATAGTAATTCATTCTCTTTTTAACATGAATCATCCGCAAGGATCAAGGTAATACCACCAAAGTCCTTTTCCTAATTGCCTAGCTTCATTTTTATAACTGCACTTAAATAATTTATCTGCAAGCCCAATTATTTAATAAATTTGTTTGATAATGAAAATATTTGAAATTTTATACACAAATAATAACTTTCAGTTAAGAAGAGCAGTTCAGGGCTGGAGCAGTGGTTCAGAAGCTGGAGCACTTGCCTGGCATGTACAAGGACCTGGGTTCAAACCCCACATCTCATATAAGCTAAGTGTCAGAAAAATAAAGAGCAGATGAAAATAATAAATAATATTAATTATCTCTTTCCATATCTATTCCTCTCTCTCCTTTTGTCTTTAAGGAAAAGAAAAGAAAAGAAAAGAGCAGTTCATGTTAATGTTGAGTGAGGCTGTATTTGGAGATATCACATTCAATTTGCTGAGAAACTTTTGATTCATGTTCATCTCACCAGCTTTTCAGAGATATACATATGCTTTTTGTGAGCACATTACAAGCACTCCACTTGCATTCTAATGTTAAACACAAGTTAAACTGAATTTATTATTAACTATTTTCTATAACCTACTCAATGTTAATCTACCTTTTATTAAAGTGATATTCCATTTTCAATTCATTACAGTTTTGATAAGCAAACAGGTGATTTTCTAACCTTCTTTTCTATTTTATTTCATTATTTATTTTACATTATTAGGGATCAATCCAAGCTTCCTGACTGCCAGGCAATGATTTTCCAACTATCTTAATATATGTGCACTAAAAATCTAGTGAAAACAATTACTACATTAATTAACAATTTCAGTCTTTCCCCTTTGTCTTACTTTACATTTGGTCATGCATCATACAAACAATGAATGCTATGGGGGGAAAATGGAGCATGTGGTAGTGACTGGAATTTTAAAATAGATCACCAGCATGGGTTGTCTTCAGCAGGAATATAATATTTATGGGCAAACTTGGAGCAGAATAGAAGCCTAAAATCAACAGTGGAAGTAGTAAGCAGGGGGCAGTAGATGGAGCGGAGTTGAGACATATAAGTAAGTAGGGAAAAATCACAAAGGACTCTGAAATGTCTTTTAAGAAAATATTGTTTTATTTTGAGTAAATAAGGAAATTTTGAAGGACAATGTTGATAAGTGTGACTTCATTTAATCTTAGACTTTTCAGAACCATCCAAGCCTGTTTTACTATGTAACCAAGGTTAGGAGAGATTAAATAATGAATGAATCCAAGTCACAAGTATGACCAATGACAGTGTCTCTGTCATCTGTTATGCTCAATAAGTGAGATACTAGTCACTTATTTGCCTGGTGACAAAACTACAGTTGACGTATCAAAGATTGTAAAAATTTTTAGAACTCCGAAGGTTATTGAAAGAAGGGAGATCATTTAAAGGAAATGGTTTATGTTCTTCAAAGAATCTTCAAAGTGCCTTAAAATTATCCCAAAGCATGTTCTAGGAAAACTGGTCTGTTACATAAAACTAAGTCTTTGTGTGTATTCATGTTGGGGAACTGTAGTATGTAACCCATGTGATCACATTTTAAAATACTTGAAATATAATTAACTCAACGAGCTAACCTCCAAAAACAAGCACTGAAAAAAGCATTTAACAAAAAAGAAAACCATTTTGAAACTACTACTGTGGAGCTGACTTCTGATTTCTATATAACTTCCATTTCCACTGGTTCTTAATAAGATTAGCTGCAGGATTTACTAGTAAAGGGCAAAGCCTGTTCAATAATATCCAACTGTTCACAGTGAATGTGAAATGGGCCCAGATTGAAACATCTAGTCTCACTTCTTACAAATACTTCTTCAAAGCAACAATGTTTATTCTTGCAGCTTTTAAAAGACGATGCTGAGTTAAAATAGCATAAGTTCTTTGGACAGTTCCTCTTAAATCTCTCCTCTACATTGATTTCTTTAAGAAAGCTTCATAGTATTAAAAATACAAAAGTAATACTTTTTTATATTGCATGATTTTTCTGACCCCCCCCCCACACTTTCTCTAAGGTTCTGAGGGTAAGCTAGGTTCAAGAAGATAAATCAAGGAGAAAATTAAAGAGTGGAAAATTTTCTAATTTGTTTCTCAGTACTTTGTAAATATTCAGTCAACATTGAAAGTTCTGTTTGTTGAAATCATATTTCAATATCGACATGCTGTAATAGTTTAATAACTTTTTAAAGCCCAGATTTAAAAATATTCTTATTTCAGTAGAACAAATAGAGATATGCAAAGTTTTCCCTGAAGCCACCCATTCATTTAGTTATTTATATACTAAGGAAATTAAGAGTTCAGAAGTTTTAAATAAGCCATATATTTCAAAGGAGAGAAGTAAGTTTTAAGTAAATTTCATGTCTCAAAAAATCAAACAAAATGATTATTCTATTAATAATAATTATAGTAAATACAGCCTTATAAATTAAAACATATTACTTAATTGAATTATAGACTAGAATAAAAGGATTATAAAACAAGTTTTAGGAAATTTGAAATGGATGTAGAATTCTAATGCTATTTTATCAGTTAAATTCCTGAGAAGATAATTGCATTTTTTAGAAGGTATAAAAATCAGGAAAAATGCAGATGTTTCAGCACCCAATATAAAATCAGGCACAGGTGTTCAGCACCAAATGTTCAGGAGCAGATGTTCAAAAAGGAGTCAGGCCTAAAAGCAGTTTAGCAAAGGGATTGGTGACTCTCGGGCCAGATTCACCTGGCTGGCAGAGTGAGGGCAGGTAGGGGAAGTGCTCCATGGCCCCAGCTGGGCCACGACTTTATCTGGGGTGGGCAGAGGAAGTCCTTCAGAGATTGGCTGGTAACTCCCATCAATCATCAGGCGATTGCCAGAAGCCTTTGGGGCTTGTCTGCCAGCACCTGATTCCCTTCCGGAGTGTTTACTGCCTGATGACCCACCCAGCTGCCTGGAATCAACCTAACATCCCAAACTTTTTAGTGATATAGGGCATCAATTTCCATCTGGCTACTTCCTGATGTTTATGGGGCATTGTGGGGGAAGCAAAGATTTGGGAATTGGTTTGTGGATGAGGAGACAGCTATAAGGACATTTGGTTGTATGTTACTCCAACAACCTCATGCCATTTCTGGTGAACCTGTGATAGAGACTTGAGAGAAATTAATGAGCAGCAGGAGGAGTAGGGGCAGGGTAGGCAAGAGATATTGAGTTTAGTGGACCCCAGCATGATGGAAGTCCAGGGCTGGACATCTGGGAACAGCATCTCTTTAAGGCAGGAGACAAGGTACCAAGGGGAGTGGCCCAAGACCTTGGCTCTGTTGGGGTGGTAAGTATAACTGTGTGGGATCCGGTCCAGCAAGGTTGTAACAATTGAGGATGTAGTACCTTAAGCAAAACTGTGTCACCCAGTTAAAGAGAGACAGCAGCCGATTGGGGTTGTTGTTCAGCTGGAAATGAGGTGGTAGAAGGCACGGGGAGATAGTGGTCTGAGTGTTCCCTTAGGAGTTTGTATAAGAGTGTGAGACAGGGTAAACAGGATGCCAGAGGAGGAGGGATAACAGGAAAATTTTGGTTGATTAGGAAAGGGAACCCATAGAGTAGCTCAAAAGGACTGAGGCCTGAGGGGGCACTAGAGGATGCCCAAATTTGGGTAATGGCCAATGTAAGTAAATTGGACCAGGAGATCTTAGTTCAGTAGTCAGTTTAGTAAGATGATCCTTGAGAATCCCATTAGCCCTTTCAACGTTACCTGAGGATTGAGTTTGATAAGGGATGTGGATCCTCCAGGTGATGTAGAGGCCTTTGGAGACTAATTGAACAACCTGAGAGGTGACGGCTGCACCATTGTCTGACTAGATGGATGCAGGAAGTCTGAAACTGGGAATGATCTGTTCAATGAGGATGGAGGCAATGGTGTCTGCAATCTCCTTGTGGTGGGGAAGGTCTCTATCTAGCTTGAAACAGTGTCAACCAAAGTAAACAGGTAATGGAGCTTTTTGTGTCTTGGCATGTGGGTGAAGTTGATCTACCAATCTTTGCCTAGCTGATGGCCCCTTATCTGATGTGTTGGGAGCTTAGGTTTGATACTCCCTTGTGGAGAATCAGTGGAGGAGACTGAGCATGTGGAGTGAAACTGCTGGAGAAGTTCCCATTCCTGGGAGATAAAAGAGTGGTTGAAGAAATTGCAAAGGAGGCATGGGGACAATATAAAGAGAGTTGTCAATGTCCATCAGCAAGTTGTAAGCTTGCTGTTTGGGAAGGGTACTGGTCCCCCAGGAAGACCCAGCCATCATCCCCAAAATGGCTGCTCTGAGTTATCAGGTCTTTCTGCTCGTATAGAGAATATTTAGGTTTGATTGTAGTGGATAGAAATAGAATGGGGTCTATTGAGGACTTTGTTGTTAGCCTGTGTCGTACACAGTCTGCTTTATTGTTGCCCATGGCTATAGGGTCTGAGGAATTTTGGTGTCCTGGGAAATGGATGATAGCAACTTGGGATGGCAGTTGAAGTGCCTCCAAGAGTTTTAGGGAGGCGTTGACCACTGTAGTTAGAAATCCACACTCCTTCCAAACAGCTGAATGTGAGTGAGCAATTAAGAAGGCATATTTAGAATCCATGTAGATGTTAACCTCTTACCTTTAGATAGAGTAAGGGCCCTAATGAGAGCAAAGAGTTTGAGAGGTCGTCCCTTCTGGAAGTCAGCTGGCTTCCAGAATGGAGGCGATAGTGACTACCTTGTATGCGGCTCTATGGTGTCTGTCAGAACTAGCACAGAACTGCCGTCTACAAAATAGTTAGGTCAGGTGAGGAGAGTGGGTAATCAAAGAGATCCTCACAGGGTGAATGCTGAGCTTCCAGTACCTGTGGAAAAAATGGCTGACAGTCAAGGGAGGTGGGGGCAGGAGGAGAAGTGTAGCAGAGAGTGATGGTAGGATTTTCTATGAAGAGGAGGTGAAATTCTTGAATCTCAGGAAGGGGAGGGATTTATGGCTTAAAAGGTAGTAGATGAGTGGAGAATATGGTGATCAGTTAGATTAAGGTGAGTTTTAGGGCTTCTTTAGTCAGTTCAGCTTCTGCTGCCAGTGCCTGGAGGCATGGTAGCCATCCATGGACTGTATAGAATTGAGTTGCTTGGAAAGATATGCCAGTGCTCTATAGGAAGGTCTGGTTGGTTGAGTGAGGAGGCCAATGGCACTGTGTTTCTCATCTGTGAAAAGGTGGAAAGGATGGTTAGGGTTAGGGAGAGAAAGAGGGCAAGGGGGAAACGTGAGAGCTTCTCTGAGGTTGTAAAAGGAGTTGGCTACCATATTGGGAGAGGTGAGTGGCTCATGAGGTGTCTCCTGTGCTGCCTGATATAGAGGTCTGGCAAGAAGTACAAAGTTGGGACCCAATGCCTGAAAAAGCCAGCAAAGTCCAGGAAGGAGAGGATATAATCTGCTGTTTATGGTGGCTGTAGGTCACAGAGGGCTTGGATTCTGTTTGTTGTAAGGCTTTAGGATGTAGGAGCAAGGAGTATGCCTAAATAAGTAGCTGAAGAGGTAGTAAGCTGGGCTTCAGCTGGGCAGACCCTAATAGTCCTGACCCAAGAAGTTAAGGAGCTGAGCAGTGTCAGCTTGGGCAGTTTTGAGGGATAGGCTACATAGAAGAAGGTCATCCATATATTGTAGGAGAATACTATCTCCGAAGTCACAAATAGGCAAATCCTGAGCCGGGGCTTACCAAAAAAGATGGAGGCTGTCCTGGAAACCTTGGGGTAAAATTCTCCATGCCAACTGTTGAGACCTAGAGGATGTAGGATACTCCCATTTGAAGGCAAAGAGGTAATAGGAGTCAGGGTGGAAATGAACTATAAAGAACACATCTTTGAGATCTAGAACTGTGAAGTGAGTGGTAGAAGGGGAGATGTGAGAAAGAAGCATGTAAGGGTTAAGAAGCACTGGATGGATGGGAATAACTGCTTCATTAATTAGGTGGAGATCCTGGACCAAGCTATAGGCCCCTGAGAGTTTGTGTACTGGCAATATGGGGATGTTACAAGGGGAATTAGTAGGGATGAGGAGTCCCTGAGTAAGTAGTCAGTCTATGATGGATATATGTCATTCCCCGTGGGTAGGGGTGATAGGAAATGGAGGATATGAAGGAAATTTATTTTGAGATCTCAGTTGGATAAGGACAGGCTTGTGGTGAGGAGCTATGATCAGCTTATAGGCATCCCAGACTTGAGGGTCTTCCAGGTCTGGCGGCAGCGGTAAGTAGGTGATGTGGGGGTACTAGAGAGTGTAAGAAAGAGAGGTAGTATTTCTGGGAAGGAGTTGTAGGGTGGCCCCTAGGAGTTGGAGGGTTTCCATCAATTCCCAAAACCGAAATCTGGGAAGGAAACAAATGCCCAGAGTGGGCAAGCAAGACAGAATCGGTAGCCCCCAGGGCCACTAGAAAATGAATAGACTTAGCGGCTACCTGGAGGATTACCCTGGGCTGGGCAAGGGTGATGCGGGTCCTCGAGTCTGGGCTCCCTCAGTCTTCTGCGAATCCCAACAGCTCAAGGGAAGGGACTGCCTGGCTGGTCACACCCCCATGTAGAGGTGGTAGGGCGGTGTCAGTCATAGGGCAGTCATTCTTCCAGTGCCCTGCTTGTTTGCAGGTGGGACATAGCCTGGAGGGAGACCATGGGTTTGGGAACTGACAGGCCCAGTGACTTCATGCCTGCACTCGAAGCAAGCCCCTGGTGGAGAAGATCATTGGTTCCTCTTTGAAGCTGTTGCTGGAGCCAGTGGCTGCAGGGTAGCTACCAAGGCTTGGTGTTTGGAGTTTTACCTTCTTCTGTAAAATAGCCTTTCTGGACAGTTCAGCCGATTTTTCTTGGGCATAGACTTTGAAGGCCATTTTTACTAGATCTTGGATAAGGGTCTGAGGGTCCTCCTCAGCTCCTATGAGCTTTTTTCTAATATCAAGGGCCGATTGAGAAATAAAATGGGTTGCTAACACTGTAGCCCCAGAGGGAGATTCAGGATTCAGTATAGTCTATTTGGTAAGGACCTCTGTAAGATAGTTAAGAAATAGGGCTGGATTCTCATCTGAATCCTGAGATATTGAGTCATACTAGCACAATTATGGCAGCCCTATTGGCCTTCCTGGTAGTTCCAATTGGGCTTGTTTGGTGGAACTGCACCTGGACCTGTGGGTAAAGTTATATCCATTAAGTGGACTTTGTCAGCATGGTCTTATGCCACCTGCTCGATGCAAGTTTCTTCATCTGGGGTAAGGATAGAAAAAAGAATGACATAATCATTGTGCCAGGTGAGGTCATAAGTCTGAGACAGGTAATCAAATTCCTTAAGGTAAATAGAAGAGTCAGCAGAGAAAGATCCTAGATGCCTTTTAATATGGGAAAGGTCCTGGAGTGAAAATGAGATGTGGACTCGCACAATACCCTCTGTGCCAGCCACTTCCGGGAGAAGACAAAGGAGTTCTGGATTGGGTGGTAGGAGGGCCTGGTAGGAACTCAGTTTGGGCATGGACTTGAGAGGAGAGAATTGAGTGGGTGGAAGGACCTCTTGGGGGAGGAGAAGAAAGGGAGGGTGATGAGTCAGGAGGAGGAGCCCTAGCTGTGGGAGAAAGGGGTAGATGGACTGTAGTTGTGAGAGAGGAGGGGGAAGAGGAGGAGCAGGAGCCAAAGTAAGAACGGGGAGGGCAGGTGAGTGGAGCTGAGAGCAGTTCCAGTGGATCTGAAGATAAAGAAGAAGCCAGAAAACAATGTGGGAGAAGTTTTGGCCTGTCCCTGGCAAGGAGGATTTGGGCTGTAGGGTAGGTGGAGCAAAGGCAAGGATGAGAGTGCAAGTACCAAAAGGCCTGAGTATAAGGCATTTCTGACCATTTCTCTGTCTGGTGATAGTAATTGCCCAAATAAGTGAGAATTTGAAAGTCAAAAGTTCCTTCTGGAGGCCATTTTGAGCCACTGCCTATAGTGTAGTAAGGCCGACCATAGTCGAGTTAAAACTGGTTAAAATGGATGGTAAAAACCAGCTGTTTACCGTGTAAGTCTTCAGAGAGTCCCAATTCAGTAAAATTAAAATATAGATAGCAGTAAAATTAAAATATCGATAACCCAGTGGGTCTTGGAGTCAAGAGAAGAATTAGCATTTCCCGTGGGCCTTCAAGCACCACTCAAGGACAAAGAGAAGCAAAAGGAGGGTTTGCCTGAGGAAGGAGTATGTGGGTCGGGACTGGGACATCTCCTCAGCCTGTGAGAGCTCTGAACAAAATGGGTGGAACAAGCCAGAGACTGGGACATCTCCACAGTCTGCTGGGGTCCCAAATGGAATAGGAAGGGTGGTCTGTGGTGCACACAATGTAATAGACCCCTGGAATGAAGAGTGATGGAAGGCCAAGGGAAAAGCAATGGAATTTACCCCACTTCTGTCAGCCTGGATGAAGGGAAACAAAGTGGTCCAGGACTTTCTGGTTCATCTGTGGGAGAGGATGGATGTCTACCCCAGTGGGAGGTGACACAAAACCTTCCTGGGTTTTGACACCAAATGTAAAAATCAGGAAAAACATGAAAGTTTCAGCACCAAATATAAAATCAGGCACAGGTGTTCAGCTCCTAATGTCTAGGTACAGATGTTCGAAAAGGAGTCAGGCCTAAAACCAGCTTAGCAAAGCTTTCACCGGGATTGGCGACTCTCCGACCAGATTCACCTGGCTGACAGAGTGAGGGCAGGTAGGGGAAGTGCCCCATGGCCCCAGCTGGGCTGCCAGTTTATCTGGGTTGGGCAGAGGAAGTCTTTCAAAAATTCGGTGATAACTCCCATCAATCATCGGTCGATTTCGAGAAGCCTTTGGGGCTTGTCTGCCAGCACCTGATTCCCTTCACATGTGCGTGGGCTGCCTGATGCTTCACCTAGCTGCCTGCAATCAACCTAACAGAAGGATGTCCTTGTTTATTTGAGATTCATGCTAAGATATAAGGTGGGGAGATAGTTGGGGGAAGGAAGAAAGGTAAATGTGACAACCTGCTAATAAGCAAAACTAGGAAAAGTATGCCTTACAAGGTCAATTTTTAACTATCTCAAAGAGTTCACAAAATAAAATTAGTTATTTGCCTCAACCAGCTTAACCAATCCTTTGCTTATTAAATGAATTATTATTGTCAGACATTCCACTAGACACTGGGAATATGGAGTAAATTAGTTGAGAATGGTCCTGTCCTATGGTAGCATGCACACTAGGAGTCAAGATGAATATTAAGTTGCTGAAATCACATTGAGTAGAGAATGCTGTGAAAATACGTATCAAGTGACATGAACCTAGTTATGGAGGATCAGAGGGAGAGCTTCTTTGAAGGAATGACTAATGATGCAATGTACAGAAAAAGCAGGATTGTAGCCAAGGCTACTGGCCTTAGGATCAGCATGCAAGAAAACCTGTAATGATGAGAAACCATCGCGCAAAGGTGCTCTTATTCATGTGATGGCTAACTCTGCAGGAGCCTAATGAGAAACTTTTGGCTAGCTTGCTTTTCCTGGTCATAGATTTATCAAGTCTTTGAGAATAAAAGAGAAAAATCTCATGCTCAGCTAAATTATTTCTAATTCAGTCCCAGGCAAAAAGTAAGTATTCAATAAATATTATTGAATTGATCAGAGTTGTTTTCATTTTATTCACAAAGTACATTCTAAAATAGTCAAAGTTTTCAACAGCTGAGCTACATATTGAACGTACTGCACCAAGCACAATTTACATGTTGTAACTTTTGTGATAAACACCAGAAATATGAGATACATCTGTGTTTTAGCAGGCTAATATATAACCTGAATAACATAAACTAATGTGAAGTCCTAAAGGTGTTCTATTAATTCAGAGCTGAAAGAGAGGAACATTTATTTAAAAATATTTTAATTTTAACCAGTCTACTTATAAAAAGAGTAGTTGTATCCCATTTGAGGCTGAGTAAGAAAATATATATGAGTAATTGAATTTCCCCAAAAAAGAAAAAAAAATACTTCTTTAAAGTTGTCTCTCCACTGGCAATTACCTTTTGTCGTCAAATGTTTCACGGTAAAGAAGAAGGTAGTGTAAAGTATTATATATTGGCAC
Organism: Aplodontia rufa; assembly: GCA_004027875.1. NCBI lineage: Eukaryota > Metazoa > Chordata > Mammalia > Rodentia > Aplodontiidae > Aplodontia > Aplodontia rufa. Next base: position 20,304 of record PVKS010018309.1, read on the forward strand.
ATCATATAAAATCGTTTAATTTCTAATCATTCCTTTATTTTCATAGTATAGAATAACATCATAAAAGAAAATAAGGAGAAAGTTCTTTCAAATAAATCCCTAACAACATTATATTGTTGGATTAAAATAACAAATTATATCAAATATTTCAAGTTTAATAGGTAAGAGAAGAATCTTCAAATTTGTTTTAAAAGTACTTTCAAATTGGACTCTTTTTTCAATATGTCTCTTTCTTATCGCCACATTTGTGAGTGTGGCCAAGTTCAAAATGGAAAAGAAAGAGGTAGAATAGTAGAATTAAGTATGCTTAGCAATGTTCTAATACATACAATTATAATTTTATTTCTATCTTGAGGATAGCTCTCTTCACTGTGAAATTTTTCTTTCCTTTGTTGGAAAATACTGTATCTTCAACTTGAGGATCTGAATTCTAGGTCTTCCACCTTATAGAGAGGAAAGAAAGTTGACAGCAATAACTCCATTTTTATGACACAGACTCCCTCTTGTGCAGTGGTGAGCATGTTATGAAACTGATGACACAACACCAGAAAAAAATTATTTGCTGAAAGTGGTATGTACTAAGCTAGTCTGTGTGGACCACTGAAACATAGAAGTGAATTTTTCCTCCAGTGGTAATTCATGAGAAGCAACCAATGTAGCTCACTTAAATTTGCTCTTTGTACCCTTAAAAGGACCCTCTACCCCAACAGTACAGATTCTGATTTTTATTGGAATCTATGCATTCAGAATTTCAATTCCAAGACAGCAAATACATATCCTTTCACTTAACAGCTCATCCAAATTTCTTTAGATAACAGAGAAAAATGACATTATTGGGCTCAACAAACCAAGAGATAACCCAACCTGAAAATATAATTAACCAATTCCCTTAGTCAGGAAAGCCCAGTCTCTCAGTAGTGAGCAATTAGAAGGGAATGGAAATAATTTTCCATTTTTAGAGGTTCTTCAAATGCAAGGAAGAAAAGAGGAAACTTGAACCTAAATTCATTAATTAGTTTCAAAATTTTATTTTAAATTCTTAAGCTTCTTAAAAATATCATTAGATTCATAGAAAACCAAGTAGAACCTGGGCATGGTGGTAAATGCCCGTAATCCTAGCTATGTGGGAAGATGGCATATTGAAGGCCAGCTTGAGCAAGTTAGCAAGAACTTCTCTCAAAATAAACAACAAAAAATAGTATTGATCAATGGAGAGGGCCCTGGATTCAATCTCCAATATGGCAAAAAGAAAAAAGAAGAAAAGGGTAGAAAGTATGAGTTTTCACATACTCAGGCAACTCTAGATCCTAAACTTAGTAAGTACTTCTGACTTTCATTTATGCATATTTCATTCATTTGTTCATTCTATCTACTTCCCCCCAGATGAGAGAGGAACATCTAGAAGGTACTGAAGTTGAGTATTTGCCTTCCTCCAGGCAAAATGACCTATGGGAAACACCTAACTCCTTAACCCCTGGTAGAATAGTTTATCTTGATGGTGGGTCTTGTCGGAAGAACAGAATTCTCTGGAGTTATCTCAAAAAGGTTACTACTACCCTTTCCCTACTAGAGTACAAGATTTTTCTATCTTCACTGCCAGACTTGGGAGAACTTTTGAAGATAATGGTCCAAAAAGCCTCTAAGGCCTCCTAGGAATGGACCTCTCTGGAGTTTTTTAACTGCCAAACTTGCCTACCCTGGGCCTCCAACAATTTGTCAATAGTTTTCAGGCTTTTTTACCTTGACCCGGTATTCTGAGGTTTCCCTGGGATTCTACTCGGGCAGGTTGCAATCTGTCTGTCCACCTACATTTCCAATTGTGGCACAGTGGTTTGCCCTGACCTCAGTTCTTTGATGGATTTAAGAAGGGTTGATGATTTTCAGTTTGTTCATCTAATTCTTGATAAGTGGAAAGAAGTGATGACTTGCAAGCATTTTACATGTTGTATCCAAAAGAGGAAGTTTAAAGCATTTGTCTTTAGAAATTTTATGTGAAACTTTAGGCAACTCACTACCTACTCTATCATCATAATTTGTTTCGTTTCTTTGATTTAATAAATGTGTCTCAAACCCTAGAGAATATTACAGGCACCTATGAGTATGGAGCAATAGGACTGAAAGAATAGAATAAAACAAAGAGTAGGAAAGGGTGAGTTATTAAGATGGAGACACTGGAGGCAAAATAAAACCACAATCACTTGGAATAGAATATGATAAATAGAATATAATAAAATTATAATAGCAGAGTTACAATGAATACATGTAAATTGAACACTAACACACAAACACATACACAAAACACAAAAACATTTCAATGACCACAAAGTGTGTTACAAATGCCAAGGAGTTACAGGAATAATATAGAATCAAGCCTTTTAATTTACATAAATCTTGAAATTTAAAAATATTTTAATTGGAAACAAACAGATCAAAAAGGGTCCAAAGGATGCATTTAAAAATATTTTATAGCACAAAAGTTTTATTTCAGAACCAAGAATAAGCTATTAAATAATAACTTGGTTATCTGATACTTTGACACTTATATTTTTCATTCCAAAGATTTAACACTCTATAATATTGTGATAATGAGGCATAATTTTCAAGAGTATTATAAAAATGATTAAAATACATAAGACATTCAGGAACTGTTAGATTAAAAAAAATGGAGTCAAGTGCAAATCTATAAATAAATCAGCTAAAACAATTTCAGAACTTTTAATTACATTAAAATTAAAATCTGAGGTTTTATTATTTTCTATTTATAATTTATGCATTAAATTCTATTTCATATCCTCATGTGTTTATTGCATATTTTAAAACATATTACCCATTCTTCTACTTCATTATTTTAATATGTTATATATTAAAGCTTGAGGTAAAATAAAATTTTATAGTTAAGAAAGTATAAATAAAAGAAAAAATAAGCTATTGAAAGCATTTATAATAAAATTCTAATGCTACAGGAAAAACTAAATTCTTGTGTAATTTCTTAGCATATATAGTAAAAGAGAAATATTATTATTAAACAGTCTAAGAATATTATTTTTTGACTGAGGCAATCCACAAGTACCTACTTCAAAGTCCTATAGAACTTTAGCATTCCCATTTAATTTCCCTGGATGACATAATCTCCCTTAATTTGTAAGGAAAATGGTCCTGGTTTTTATCTTAAAAGATGCTGCAAGAATGGTTTGGGAATTAGATTAAAGAACAAGAGTGTGTTTTTCCCCTAAATACACATTTCTTGGCAAAATGAAACTATCTCTTTTTATCAGCTGATGATGCCAATTAGTGATGCAGAGTATCTGTCTGAAGTTCAGCCAAAAGCCAATCATATAAACCCCTCCTGACCTGCTAGGAACTGAAGGAGGTTTATGTGATGCCTAGGCTGACCACAAAGTCTGGACCTTCCCATGAGGGGTTTGCAGTTCACCTGAGACCATTTATCCAGCCAAATGAAGGAAGTATGGAATTTGCCAACAGGTCATGCACTTAAGTCTCACTACCATCTCACCATCAGAACACCAACATCTGGATTCTTTATTTTCTCCTCCCTGTTTGACACTTTGCAGACCATCAACAGATGTGTGATTTTTGGCAAAAACATGGTAATAAAGGCAGAGGAGGCTATTTCACTGACACTGTTCCTGCTGCCTTGGTATCTCTGTGTTGAAAACAGTAAGTCTTCTCTTCAAGTGTTAAATTACTAAATGTAATTGTTTGGTTTTTAGCCACCTGGTGGTGGAGAGGGACCACTTTCACTGAAAAAGGCAGGAGATCAAATATAGATAATCCCTATCCAGTTTATGAAAGGTTGACTTCCATTTTTTGACAAATATGAAAGTAATATGCAGTAGGATGCACTCTTGGGATTCTGTGCAGCAGCTGTGATCTGCAGCTCCTGCCAGCCAGGTGACCATGAGGGGAAAAATAAGTACTCGATTGTGCAGTGTCGCTGAGCTATGACTGACATTCAGTAAGTGAGGGGTGGTAAATGCTGCTTCAACTTGTGATATTTTTTAAAATATCATGCGATTATTAGACTGTAATGCCATTGGCATAAGTTTTGTGCAATAATCCACACATATTTCTTGTCTATAAAATTGTTCTATAAAAGTATACACATCTATGCATTCATATTTATTAATATATTTCTATACAAAAGCTTTTCTGCTGCTGCTGTAGCAAATTATCACACAATAAGTAGATAACAGAAAGACAACAGAAATTATTTCAGATTTCTGGAAGCAAGAAGTCTAAATTTAGCAGCACTGGAACAGGATGAAGTTAGCCAGACCTATTCCTTTAGAGGTCATAGGAGAGCTCTCCATTGCTGCTTTTTTCCAGCTTCTGGTGGCTAGCTGCATGTCTTGGCTTTTAGCCATATGGCTGTAACTTAAAAGTCACATTGTAGGCTGGAGTGGTGGCTCAACATTATCACTCTTGCCTGACATGTAAGAGGACCTGAGTTCATACTCCAGCACCACATGTACAACTAATTGTTGCAGCAATGAAAACCAAATGAAAAACTAAATAAAGTTGGTCCTCACTTTTTCTCTCTTACTCACCCTCTCTCTTAAAAAGTAAAAAAGTCACATTGCCTTTGACCTTTTGGTGTTCTTAAGAGCCCTCTGCCTCTCTTCACTCAGAACCAATCTGGATAATCCAGGGCAATGTCATCCAGAGATCCTTAACTTAATAACATCTTCAAACTGCCTTTTCCATATAAATTAACATTGATGGTATTATTGTGTACAGTGGTTAGGACCTAATTTCTTTCTACTTTGGAGTGCCCATTTTTAGCCTAATATGTGGAGTATATGTGTGTGTGTTAGTATCACTTCCAACCAAGTTTCAGATATAGTTTCAGTTTGAAAATTAAATAATTTGTGTAGGGTAACACTACAAGTTAGTGGCACATACAAGAATGGAATATATATATATATATATATATATATATATATATATATATATATGTATTTCTATTTCCAAAATGTTATACTCAAATATTACTGTCTTCTGTGATGACCACTTGTGTTGTTTAGAGAACTATAAAAACAGGAATGACCCCACGTAAAGTAAGAATAAAAGATACAGTTTCCAGCAGGCAATAATTAGCTGCCCACTAGTTGAGTTTGAAATACTATTAATGTTTTCACATTCATTTTTGCATAGGTTGTGAACCAAAAATGATTAATAAGAGTGTGATCTTATTTCTCACTTTCCTAAAGTTAAAAAAAATTATTATTATGAAAAAACATATAATTAGGAATAGCAACTATCTTAGTTTTCTTTGCTGTCGCTGACTACCATAAACTAGGTAATTTAATTTATAAATAGTACATCAATAATCATTTGTCTGACAGTTCTGAAAGATGAAATGATAAGATTCAGTAACCACACTTGGTGAACTCCTTTTTGCTTGTGGGGACTCTGTACAGCCCCCTGGTGGCACATGACCTACCTGGCAAGATGTATGCTTTTTAACATGGGTTTCCCTCAATCTTATTTTAAAGCCATCATTCTGAATTACCTCCCCAAGGGCCCACCTCCAAATACCATTAGTACATGACTTTGGGAATTACATTTCAGCAGGAGTTTTGGAGGAAAAAAATCACCCAGACGATTGTGGAAACTTTTTCTTCTCAGTACTAGAGTTGAACCCAAGATCTCGCTGCCTAGTGCTCAAGTGCTGTAATACTGATCTACGTCCCTATCCCTAACATAGGGACTTAAAAATCTCATGTATACACACACAAAGCATGAACACATACATGCACACACACACACACACACACACAAGCACACACACATGTATTTCAGAGATTTTGTTTCTCACATACTACAGTAGATACATCTACTCTTGTCCTCTAAGTTCTTATAACCCAATGTCATATAATCTCTCTCTCAATCTTGTGTCACAATGGTTCTTTCTTTAAAGGACATCTTCACCTGCTCTGGTAAATCAGTTTCAGTGTCATACAACATATCCTATCTCAGAGATGGTGAAATGTTGATAAATCTTACAAATTGATCTGCACATCGCATAGGAATATAAAATGTTTCAGAGAATATAAAATATTTCATCCATTATTCTCTTGCCAATTCAGGAAGAAAAATGTATTTTAAAAGTTGTTTGCATTACAATTACAGCTTCTCAACAGTAATCTCATATTCTCTTATTGCTCTCTAATTACTATTCAGGAAGCAGATTATGTTCTATTGTGTTCTAAAGTAGCTTTAACTTGCTGGATTGCTTATCAATATAACCAGCTGTTCAATGGTAGATCCAGTGATGACGGCATTTTTAATTGCTTTTTTCATTTGGCTAAGTAAGTTCAGATGGTCACTAATTAGTTCTGTCATGCAGAGATAGTTTTGTTATGAACAATGCAATCAGTGTTTCATTGAACAGACAACTGTCCTAAGATCAACACTGCTTAATTATCCCTACGAATCCATCCTCAGTTTCTTTATTTGTTATTGCTGTCATAAGTAAGGTGAGAGGAATTAAACCAAACTGCAGCTTAAAACTCTGCTTCCACCAGTGCATGTAATGATTCGTCATTTTCTCCTGCTTAGAAGCATTCAATTGAAATGACTCATAAAGAATTATTCTTTAAGGTTTATGCAATGCTTTGGAGCACCACAAATCTTGTACTAAATTATAAGATATTAAAGTTAAAATATTTTGGCTTATCATCCCATTGTAAATTTCACACGTCTATTAAACTCCTTGAAGATAATCCACTTGAAAAGATAAAGATTTTTTTCCCAAACTATAGAATAAGAAACTTTAAAAATTTTTTACAGGTAACAGAAATTAGTGAGATAATGGCAAAATATGAAACAAACTGAATTTATTAAAACAATTTTATATAATGTAGCTTTGCTGTTCATACATTTTTAATAAAATATACTATCTTGCTGCATAAAAATATAAGAATTCAAAAATACAAAAGAAAAATCTCAGTATGCTAGATGTCTCAAGATACATTACTATACCTCATTCATCCCTTCTCTAAGTGAACATTCTTACCCTTACAGGGAAAAAATAAACTGTACTGAATAAAGTACGTCAAATATTTTAAACTGGAGAAACTAATAATACACAGTTTCTAGAACAAGATGAAGATCTAGGCTTCCTATCTAATGTTTTATTGTATTCAATACATTTCTTCTTACTTTATGGCACAGGAACTTCAAAAAGCCTTCAACTACAACTGAGTTTTTGCCACAACTATCCTCATTAAATAAATTATCTTAGGTAATTCTTAATAGTATAAAAATATAAATTTTATATCAAATGATAATCATCTTAAAATGTAGTTATTCTCAAGCTGAAGTCATAGACTGAATTTTTTCAAAATTAAAACAATGACTTTGTATTGACAATATGTTCACTGAAATAAAATGATCAGGATGTCAACTTTGAATTATTTATTTTTTATTTTGGCCATTAATGAATATAAGCTCTATTACTTTTCGTCTACTTAATAGTTTTACCTGTAATGCATTCTCAAAACTTCAATTCATGAAACTAAATTAATTTTTATTGAAATATTATGATTTTATATTTTTTACAAATGGCATTTAATTTTGCATAAAGTTTAAATGGCATTGACTAGAAACAAGCCGCTTCTCCAAGCAAAACAGCTAAAACTATTTAAGTTGAGGAAAACTTGGATTTTTATGTTGCATAGAGTTTTTCCTCAGGTATTGAAAAATTCTAAGCTTAGCACAAGGAGGGGAAAAATCCAGGGACTACAGTAAAGAAATGTTACTTTGGACCTGTCCAATGGGTAGAAATTTCAGAGATCACACAATGCTGAGGACTAAGTACTCTTAGCCAAAAAGAGAAGAAAAGCCTGCTGAAAATGCTATTTTTTTTAGTTGTCAGATCAGAAATATCTTGTGTTTGCAGTATAAAATAAACCTAGAAGTGAAGCATAATTCCATGCCTACAATTAAGGTAAAAGTAATGGCAAACCTGAAATGACTGAACTCAATGAAGCCAAAACCAAGACTTAACAGGATAAACGTAATTTCATTTCATCCCGGAACAAGACTGAATTGTGACTGTTTTCAGAAGACAAAATTGCATAAAGGAAATAATTAAAGGAATCTACAAGTAAAATAACTACCCATGAATGATTCCAGCAAGGCATACAGATTCAATGTCTACATACCAATAAAGAACAGAAATGGAAATCTAAAAATTAAAATTTACAGTCACAATAAAGCTTGTTAAATAGTAGAAATAGAGAGGTAAGCGATAACTCTGTCCTGAAAATATTACAAATCTTGATGCAAATTTTAAGAAGACCTAAATAAATTAGGACAGATAATATATTTATATTAACATGCTCTTTCACTCAAAATAGATAATTTTTTTAACTGTACATAATTTTTCTTATGATGAGTTGACCCTAAAATTTAAGTGGAAACATGAAGTTTATTGAATAAATTGTTCAGACTTAAGTAACAAATTTGAGAACCTAATGTTATCTGGTTTTAATATTTACCAACATACTATGATTAGCTATACTGTTTAAGAAAGGATGGTATTGTTGGAAGGAAAAATAAAGTTATCATTAGACAGAACAGGTGTTCCAGAAATAGACTTAAAGCTATACAACAGCTTAATGTTAAACAACATTTCCAGGGCAATTTCATCAGAAAAAGAATTTCTATTAAATAAATGGTTATGGGAAAAATGGATTTCTGTATATATATAAAACAAACAAAAAATTTTACACCACATACAAAAAATCATTGGAAATAAATTATAGATCTATATTTCAAAGTTGAAAATCTAAAGAATTAAGGGAAAAAAAGAAAAAATTCACTCAATACCTTTATAAGTTAGGGAAAGTATTCTTTGACAACTTAGAAATCTCCTGAAAATATAAATTATACTTTATCGAAATGGTTGTCTGGGAGCTGGAGCGGTGGCTTGATAGTTTCAGTGCTTACCTGGCAGGCGCAAGTACAGGGGTTCAAACCCCAGCACCTATGTACACAACGAAGTGTCAGAGCAATGAAATCATGTGAAAAACTCAATAAAAATTGATTTTCTGCCTCTGTCTCTCTCTCTGTCACTGTTCTTCTCTCTTAAAAAAAAAAAGATTGTCTTTTTTAGTTTTTCAAGTGGTTATGTAAAAGTAGCTCTGCTGTTCCACCTTTACATTTCCTGTGACTAATGACATTGAGGACTGTTCCTGTGCTTGAGACCTCTTCTGATCCCTTTCGTGCACTCTTTGCAAAAATCACTTGCATATGTGAAAGAATATATTTATTACCTTATGTAGGGGCAAATGGTTATTCCCCCAAAAGTTAAGTGTACATTCTAATTCCAGGGACCTATGAATGTAACATTCTTTCAGAAACTGCTTTTGCAAATTTAATTTTGCAAATGTACTTAGGGCCTTAGTGTGAGTTGCTAAACCCTTATATAGGTGAATAAGGGCCTTTCAAAAGAGGCAGCCTAATTATTAGACCCTAAGAGGGGTGACCACATATACACAGAGATGCTGAAAATAGCACAAGACTTCAAAGCCCGGTATGCTGAAGAGAGACTTGCAGGGAAAATTCAGAATTCCATGGGGCAGATGAATTGGGAGTCTCAGTAGGTGTGTACAAAATGGAGTTTTCTTCAGGTATGTTTGATCCTAATTGGGATCCAAAATAGGGGGAGAAATGCAGAGCAGAGTTGAAGCCAAATTGGTAAGGAGGGGCATCTATTCTGATGAGCACCCCACTTTTGATGAGCAGAAGCTAAAGCAGGATGACAGTGTCTCTGGGTGTGTGGAGAAGGGGAAGCATGTGACACAATATCACAGTTTATATGAGGTTAGGGTTCTTCCAGCCTACTAGAGGTGCCAGTGGCCAGGCACCAAATGTTTAGGCCTAAATAGGAGAGGAAGACAACTATTCCAGAGGAGGGAAAATTGTAGTAAAAGAAAATTAGATTTCTACTTAAGGATCAAATAAGCAAGAACTGAAAGGGTAAGTGGGTTTTAATAACCCTAGCGCCTAATGAATTACTAATAATTACTGTGAAAAAAAAGGCAAATGACCAGTAATTATATGGAAAGACATTCAACTTAACTATTAACTAAAGGTAACAAAAAATTTAAATATCGTGTAATTTTTTCACCCAGCAAATTTGGATACCTGAGGGGCTGGAGCGGTGGCTCAGCGGTTTCGGCACTTGCCTGGCAAGCACGAGGACCCGGGTTCAAACCCCAGCACCACGTACACAACTGAGTGTTGGAGCAACTAAGGCCATGTGAAAAACTAAATAAAGTTGTTTCTCCCTTTCTCTGTCTCTCTCACTGTCCCTCTCTCTTTAAAAAAAAAAAAAAAAAAAAAAAAATTTGGATACCTGAAAGAAACGATAATGAGGAATCAGGGAATCAGGAATACTCAAGTGCCATTAGTGAAAGCATAAATAGGTACAAACTTTACACACAGAAATTAGGAAGTATTTAGCAAAATTTTGTTTACATTTTTTCTGCCATATGATTTGTGAAATTCTAAATTAGATAAATACCTTTGAAAGTATATAACTGTTTTGCTATGCAATTTTACCCCAACATTGGTATTTATAACAACTAAAAGAAAAAAATCTAATCATTTTTCAATATACGTAAGTTAAACTAATGTCAGCCACAATAGTCACAAAGCAGAACTCTATGGAACTGTACAAAGTTTACATATTATTGTGGGTTTGCTTTACTTTTTGCTTTTCTTTTTACTGGAATCATATGATTGTAAATGAAAGTAAAGTTATTAAAGTGATGCTATGTCAATGATAAATACAAGATTAAGTTATTAAGTTGTCAAAATGCTTATGATATCCTAGTATTTTCACAAAACATTTGCATGTGTTATTTTAATTCATGTAACAATTTTTTAAATTTACTTAATGCAAAAATCATGATATTATATAATTATTCTTAATGTAATATAGATTCAACTTGCATTGTGATTTAGATGTGAGGTGTCTCCCCAAAGCTCATAAGTGAAACAATGTAAGAAAGTTTAGAGGTGAAATGATTGGTTTATGAGTGCCTTAACCTAATTGGTGCATTAATCCTCAAATAGGGATTATCTAGGTGTTAAGTATAGCTAGCTAGAAGAGGTGAGTCATTGGGGTGTGTGCATTTGGGGTATATATTTTGTGTGTAGTGAGGGGAGTCTCTTCCTGCTTCCTGGTTCCATGTCCTGGACTGCTTTTCTCCACCATATTCCTCTGCCATGATGCTCTGCCTTGCCTGAGGCACACAGCAATGAAGCCGGCCATCTATGGGCTGCGACTTTTGAAACTGTGATCCCCAAAAAACTTTTGCTCTTCTAAAATTGTTCTTTTCAGGTCTTTTGGTCACAACAGTGAAAAAGCTAACTAAAACAGCATGTATGTACACAGTTATATTAATCATGCCCTCTTCTTAGATATCTCTTAGATATCAGCAAAGAGAATCAAGCCTAGAATTGCCTAAACACTTGAGGACAAATATTTCACTGAAACATGTTCAACATTAACCCTAGAGAGAGAGTAATTCTATCTTCTGGTATCCACTTAGTGAGTAAAACTATTTTTATTTTGAAAAACATTGTTATTGGCTTTGAAACAGAAGAGGTATAAGTAGATAAATAAGATAATGCATAAGCAAAGAATAGCCTCAGATATTTTTAATGTGTCTTTTTCCAAATAATAGCTAAGAAATTAAAAAGAATAAAGATTAACACATTCACATAAAAAGAAATCTGTTCTTTCACCTCTTCATTCCTTTGACTTGTTTAATACACAGCCTGTATTATAAGTAAATATATTGAAAGGTGATATATTGAACATACCGTGTTTTCCTGTCATGACATTTAGAAATTACTAAATTGTTCTTTTTTTGTTTTCATTTTTCTACTACAACATTTTATAGGACTTAGATAGAAACCTTTACACATAAGACCATTGTCATTAGAGCTACCTTTTCTATTTTTTCTTAGAGCTTCAAGTCCTTTATACAAAACCACCATGAAAAATTGGTTCAATTTTGTCTATATTTGTCTAGAAATGAAAATTTATTTCATGTAATGCATTTTCATGGAAATAAAGTTCATGTGCTTTTAATGATGTGAAGTTCTTTGAGGCAATTCCCAAAGACAAATATTTCCATACATCCTAATCTTTTGACAATGGTATTGAAGTACATTTCTTAGTTTGTTTATAGTCTACCTGCACAATTTTACATGACAACTTTTATACATATTTACTGAATTCCTCTGCTGTGGATTCAATCTTGAAATACAAACCTTTATTCTTTCTTCTTTTCATACCTTCCCATTCCTCAAGTATTCACTGCTTCCTTGGTATTTGCACTACTGACGTTAGAACATCTATCTGAATTGAGACTATTGATTATTTCACAGTGGGAAAGGAGTCCAACATGAGGGAACAGTGTGGAAGAAAGGTGGTTGGATAGCTATGCCATATGCATATATGAAAATATCACAAACTGTCCTTAAAATTATTGTGCAAATTAAAAGAGAAACATTGTATGATTATATATAACTTCTTTATTCATTCATATAGCTTCCAACTAATTCTCTAAATGATATTAATGACTTTTCTCTTTAAGTTGATTCATGAAATTAAATTTCTAAAATATTCTAGCAAGATATTTGATCATTTTTCACCACTAAAAAATTAAAATTATACTATTCATCAGACCCTATCACAGAAATGATTCTCTTTTTACACAAATTTGGAAGGGAGATAAGCCTCCAGATAATGTTTCTTGATTCTATCATTTTTGATCTGTTATTGACAACTGCTTCTCAATACCAGTGATAAACCATTGATGAATTTGTCCTCTTGGGTATAATAATCATTCCTTTCATTGTGGTTGATGACTTCCCTTTTGCAGGAAACTCATTAAAATAATATTGAATATTAATAAAATTATCCACACTACTTTTCAGATATATATATATATATATATATATATATATAGAGAGAGAGAGAGAGAGAGAGAGAGAGAGAATGTTATTAGGGCAGAGAATCAATAAACCAATACCACATAAACTTGATTCTCCAAAAAAATGGAAAAGTGTATAATTTTTAACTTACATTTTTATACAGCAAATTGGATTCTTATTTTCACTAGACTGAAGATTGACTCATCTATTTCTTTTTTTAGTCTGGTTTGAAATTTGTTTCTAATTGTTTCTAATTTCTGCTTTGAGATTAGATCTAGTATTCATTGTCAGAGAGAACACTTTAGGAGAAGTCATCAATTTCTCCCCCAGCCTATTATCTAGACTTTTACTTTCTAAATCTGAATCCAGATAAGAACACAGGAAAGGATTTATCAAAAGTGGTAGCATTATTTGGACATAAAAAGTTGGTGAGAGAAATGGTAAAATGAGAATCAACTCCCCTGTATCAGAATGAATGCCATTTGGCTTGCTGTAACTCAGAATGGATTGGTTGGAACTTACCTTGGTAAATAAGGGTTAAGATACAGAACACTGCAATACTGATCTGACTTATTGATGAAAAAAATCAAAGGAAATTGTTAAGATGTTTTAGGTATACAAGACCACTTAAACTACTACTCTGAATTCTCCTCATAGACTATTTCATCTGAATACCTGAATTATAATCTTGATTTGTTATTGATACAAAATTACTTTGAATAAGTCAACTAATTTCTATAGTCTGTTTTCTAGTATTCAAAGTAATAGTAATAGCACTCCATATAGTGCTTTAAAGATGAAATGAAACATAAAATGCTTAACAGTATAACTAAAATATATTAAATAGAATTTATATATACTTAATACAAGAAATCCAACATAGTTTGCATTTTATGAATCATTTTATGTCATCAGACATATATTAGGGTTTGGAGTTTAATTGCTTGTTGGCAATGATAGTTTATTTTACTATGCTTTCTTCTGTTCACCTAAAAGATGGCAGGAGAATGAATGAGGGCATGATTAGTGTCATTGATTCTTTTGATTGAATTGAATGCTAATAATCCCTATAATATTTTGAATAGGATGAAGCACATTATCCAACCACCTACTCTGAAAAAGGCAAAACCTTATTTTTCTCATTCCATATATATGCCCTGTTACAGACATGTAAGTGGAGTTTGTGCACTGGGTTTTCATTCTTAAAGGACAAGATATCTGAATTGCATGGTATAAGTGAGGAAACAATAGAAATTTAAGCTAATTGCCATAACTTTTAAGGAGTGTTTGATATATTTTATGTAAAGGCAGGCATAAAATTACTGTTTTCCAAACTCTTGTCTTTTAATATCTAAATAAAATGCTTTCTGTGAATACTAGTTATTATACTAGTTATCTTTGCTTTACTCAACTTTTGCATCATTGTTACCAAAGACCTGATAAGAGCAATGTAGAGGAAGAAAACCTTATTTTGCCTTATGATTTCAGAGGTTCAGTCCATTATCTGCTGACTTCATAGCATAGCTCTGGGTCTGAGGTGAGGCAGAACATCATGATGGAAGGGCATGGCAGAGGGAAAGTGGCTCAGACTATGACAGCCAGGAAGTAGACAGAGAGCTCCACTGACCAGGAACAAAATGTAAACCTCAAAGGCAAACTTTCAGTGACCTACTTTCTCCAGCATTCCCTACCTGCCTACAGTTATTACCCAGTTAATCTATATCAGTGGCTGAATTCATTTATCAGACCACATTTTTCATAATCTAATTATATCACCTCTAAAACTTCATGCATTTTCTCACATGTGAGCTTTTGGGGGACAAATTATATCTAAACCATAACAATCCTTAAGTGACAAAATGAAATAATTAGTGCTATTGACATATATCAAGGGTGATTGCAAGTATTAGATAATGCAACTGTGTTAAATTGTGAAAGAAAGCAATCAAAAATTTTAGTGGGCAAAGGTTTATTATGGTGAAGCTATACGGAATTTGCAATGATGTAAGAGTTTCCCTTCAGATTTCTGCTGATCTATTGGAATGGAAAGATAAATGTCTTTGTGGTTACAACACTGGGCATAGAAATTGAATTACATCTTAAGACACCAGAGCTGAATGAAACCTCTGGTTTTCATTTGGTGACTTGTTTTCTACCTTGAGAAAAAAAAAATATATATATATAAGTTTTACTTCTAACTATAGATTTCTTGATCAAAATAATAGAAATTTTAAGAACTTTTGGATGAGTTTGCTGTGAAGTATTTTTCCGAGGTTCAATATGGAATAGAGACAAATCAATTCCCATATCTCCTGAGTAGATGAATGCCAAAATAGCAGTAAATATAGTGAAAGAATGATGCCAAACAAAGAGTTACAATTCAAGAAATTTTGTCAATGAGAATGGATCTTGTACCCAGCGGAGAGTAGGAAATAAAGAATATTTATTGGGGCCAGGGAACATAGTTACTATTGTCATCATTTAAAACATGCTTTGAACATCTACAAGACTGTAAATGCTACAGAGAACAATTAGACACAGTTCATGCCCACTTGGCAATCAATTTATAACCTATCAGAGAGGTCTCCTCAGAGTACTCAGTGGGAACTTCATATTTCAGAAGAATTTCGAATGTTAAAAACAACTTTCTAGGGCTAGAGTGGTGGCTTGGTGTTTACAGCAATTGCCTGGCATGCACAAGGATGCAGATTTGAACCTCAGCACTATGTAAACAATGAAGTGTCAGAGCAACAAAGCTACATGAAAAAAATAAATAAAATTTATTTATAAAAAACTTTCTAAAATGTGCCCAAAGAAGGAACTATAGAAGAACAATCTAGTAATTTAGTATGAACTAAATTTTATATTATATATAATTGGATATAAACTTATGTACCTAAATATATTATATGGTATAATATATTATATGGTATAATAACTATATATACTTTTATATATATTGCATATTATAGAAAGTAAATACTCAAGAAATTATCAAGAGAGCATGTCCTGGTGACTGCAGAAAAATGTAGGACTTGTCTAAAGTGTAGGCACTTCTCTATAGTCCCAGAACACTCAAAAAAGAATTATGGAATGGTTTTGGGATTTTGGTCATAATTGAGGTTCACTCAGATGTATCAGTGGTGTGTGTGTGTGTATGTGTGTGTGCATGTGGTACATGTGTGTTTGTGCAACTACCGTTGAGGGAATGAATAATTAATGTGCACATGAATGAATTCATACATACTACACATGGACATTGTGTTCAAAATGGAATCACTTTTAGCGTATTAACAATTTTCTTGAGGAAGTCATATATTGACATGAAAAGGAGACAAAGAAAAGTGGTTCCGACCAGTGCATTGATAGCTATAATGGTAATTAAGAAATCACTTAAATTCTTTGTCCCAAGTTAGCACAGTAAAACTCTTGACACTTGGCCTGCATAGCCACCAGATAGTAACAGGTTCGTAATCAATGGAGAACATTCCAGAGTCCCTATGACACAGAAACCCCAGTACTATGGACAGAGCTTCCCTACACCAGTAAGACAAAAATGCCGCCATGGAATTGTGACTCTTTCAAAACCCCCTTTAAAAATACCTGGAAAATTAGACAATGTTCTGACAGTCTTGTGTCCTTCTATTTTCTCACCATATTATTATTTTCCTTTGCTGCTAGGACCATTCTGTAACTCTTAAATTCTGAGCATATTATTTAGACTTCAAAGTGTTTCTAACCCAATGTAAACAAAACTCAACAAGTAAATGAAGCAGAAATTACTCAGATTAAATACAATTTGGAGGAAATTCCCAGAATGTCTGCTATACAAGTATCTTGGTGGGAAAATTTACAGAGGATGAACTAATTAGCATGTCTTATCTCTTGAGTAAAGAATATTTCACACAGTGGTTAAGAAAGAGAATGCTTGGATTAGACTTAGTACCATAAATAGAGCTTGGCACTATAAATAGATAGCTTATACATAGTCATTGCCTAAATGAAATGTTTTAGACAGAAGGAATTCTATCTATTATTACTGTTCAAGTATATATTTCCATCTTAGTCAAGTTTCTACCACTGAAGAAGCTTACCTAAGACTGGATAAATTATAATAATACAATTTTTTTTTCTCACATTTCTGGAGACTGGGACATCCAAGATCAAGGCATAGGAAGATTCTGTTTTTAAGTGAGGGCTTAATCCTCTGGAGAAAAACACACACACACACACACACACACACACACACACACACAAAAACCCAAAAAAAAACCTCTGTCCTCATGTGGTAGATGTTGAAAATGTAAATCCACCAAATTCCATGTGAGTGAAGCATCTTTTATAAGTGTCTTAATCTCACTTAGAAGGCATTAGACCTCAAATCCTTACTGCCTCTTGGAGATACCACCTCTTAATTCTGTTGAGTATTAAGTTTTAACATGAATTTTAGAGGGTACATACATTCAACCATATAATTTTCTAAATAGGAATAATTTACTATCCTTCTTTCAATATGTATCTACTTCGAGACATTTGTTCAGATATGCTACTACCAAATACTTTCCTAGTACTGAAGCTACTGTTGGTATTAAGTTCTAAAAACATATTTTTTTAATCCTGAACCAAATTTGACCTACTTGAAAATTTAAAAAAATTCATCAAGATAAAATACAAATTTAAATGCTGGCATCTTCAGTTTGCTCACATAGTGTGCTGAGGTCAGTTTTTGAAGATAAGACACCTCTTAATATGTTGATTTACTTTTTAGAGTCATATAACTGAAATTTTTTTTTATTTTTAATTTCAATAACATGGTTTCATTTGAAGACTTTAAAACACAGCTTTTACACAGGATATATTATATTCAAGAAGAGATTACTGTCTAGTAAATCATCATGTTCTCATTTTAAACTCATGATAGCAATGCAATACCATCTACACTAATGTTAGGTAGAGATTGTATTAGAATGCCCTGAGAATTGTTAATCTTCTCTTATGAGTAAGCAGTTAGAAATGCAAGATACATACATACACACACACACACACACATATATATATATATATATATATATATATTTTAGAGGCAAAAAATAATATCAACTCATGATGAATAACAGAGAACTCAATTATTTCCCTGAATGAATTAAATATCTATATTTAATATAAAAAGCTATTAGAGACTAGGCATGGTGGCAGATAAATATAACGCCAGCTATTTTGGAATCCTAAACAGAGGACTGCAAGTTCAAGAGTTGCCTGGGAAATTTAGAGAAATCATTCCTCAAAATTTAAAGAAACAATGCTTTGTCACAGAGCAGATAGCTCAAAATGCTTATTGACTACTTATATATTGGGAGAAATGAACACCTAAATGAAGAGGATAAAAAGGAAAGAATTAACAAAGTGCACATAAATTTTACCCACTTGAACAAATATCACCTTTGGATTCTAAAGAATGAGTGAAATTACAATGCACCAAAAATGTGTTTTCTATGTCAGATGCACAATTCTAATGAAGATATTTAGTGAAATGGAGAGTAACAACTGGTGGCGTTAGTCTTTTGAAATACCCAAATCCATGGATTGTACTTTCATATGTGTTCCTTATATATAGGCTCCATGTTATTTCTAGAAATTCATTACAATCTTGTCTTGATGTTTGAGTTTTTAGGAAAAAAAAATTTTTTTAAAGTGAGACAGGGACATTCAGAGAGAGAGAGAAAAAAAGAATCAATTTCATTTAGTTTTTTTTTTATTGTTTCAACATTGTCTTACGTATTGGAGGGATTCATCATTCCGTATTCATGCATACATAGATATTGACAAAGTAAAATGCCTGATCCTAGTCCAGGACCTCCACACCCTTTCAACCATTCTCCTATCTCATGTCTCTTCTGTAATACCCCCATGCTATAGATAGAAATGAGTACATGCATATATTTTAATTTTTGAAATATGTGAGTTTATATGCCTGCCTGAGTATAGTTCTCATGGGAGTTGAGTGTACCAATCATATTTATAACCCCCATTTCCCTCCATCCTTTCACATCTTCACTTTCTTCTCCATCCACATTCATAGTAGTGGTTCCTCCAGCTTACATGAAAATTCAATTTCAGTGGGTTTATTAATTAAACTTAGCTAGCTTTCATCCTATCTTATGATTTACTCTAGCTTCCACATATGAGAGAAAACATTTGGCCCTTCAGTCTCTGTGTTTGGGATATTTCACTCACCATGATTTTTTACATTTCCATCCATTTAGTTGCAAAAGCCAAGATATCATTCTTTCTAACAGCAGAGTAAAACTCTACTGTGTATGTGTGTATGTATGTATGTGTGCGTGTGTTTGTGTGTGTGTGTGCGTGTGTGTGTATCACAGTTTTGAGATTCATTCAAACAGCAAGCAGCATCTGGGTTGGTTCTATAGTTTACCTGTTGTAAATTGAACTGCTATTAACACTGCATTGTTGTCTCTGTGGTATGCTGATTTTAGCTCTTCTTGGAAAATAACCAGAAGTGCATTGAATGGTCGTTCCATCCCTAGTTTAATGAGGAGCCTCCACACTGTTTTCCAGAGTGGCTGTACAAGTTTCCACTCTCATCAACAGTGTGTTACTGTTCCTTTCTCTGCACAAACCTTCCAGTATCTGTTATTGCTCAAAGTCTTCATGTCTGCCATTCTGCCTGGAGTAGGGTAGAATCTTAGTATAGTTTTGATTTGCATTTCTCTGATTGCTAGTGATGTAGAATATTTTTTCATATATTTATTGGCTTTTTTTTTAGTTTTATTTTTTTTAAATTTTTTTATTTTTGAGCAACCTTACAAGATTTTAACAAGACAATATAAAATGTGTATAAGATGTGTATATATATTCTGGACATTGCAACTGTCCCCAGGAGTGCCCCCCCCAATTACCCTCCCTTATCCCTCCCTTCCCCTTCCCGTTATAACTCTAAAAATAGTATTAAATTGTAAAGCATTACATCTTATCTG